>VZZY01023999.1:92717-326139 GCA_013400335.1 Eurystomus gularis | reverse complement strand
CGGAGAACCGGCGCCGGCGGCAGAGCCCCTCTCACCGCCTGCCCTCGGGGTCAGCTGCATCCCCGGCCTCGCAGGCCCAACCGGGTTTTCCGGGACTCAAACGGCCGTATAGTTAATGAAATCCGCTCGCCGCAAATCACAGACCTCTGCCGTACGCTATAATCAAATTTCTGCTTGCCTTAAAAAACCCAGGCCACCCTCCTCCACCCCCGTTCCCCAGGCAAACCCCAAATCAAAGGGTTCCAGCCATCACACCCCTCCAGCTATGCCTGGTCGCAGGCCATCTCTCCCGGCCTTCGTTGCCGTTGCCCGTTCTACCCTCCCACACACCGCGGCGACCAGCTCCTTTCCTCGGCCACCAAAAGAGGAGGCTGCCCGAGACCACCCCGTCCGTCTGCCCGGGCCCGGTGGCGTTACCCAGGCCGCCTGCCTGCGGGGATGGAGGTGATGGGGGGGATAGGGATGCTGCGGGGGACAGAGAGGCTGGAGGATTTCCTGCACCCAGTACCCGAAAAGAGGAGTTGGGGCACGATGAGGTACATTCCACAAGTCACACCAGCCCCATTTCCCGGGTCACCAGCCGTAAGTCAACCATTCCCGCCCCGTTTAAGCCGGGCTGCGGAGGGCACTCATGCGTGTGGGACCGGGACAAAGCCCCCCAAGCTCCCTGGAGACCCCTGAACCCCCAGCCTGTGCCTGACCCCAGCCCCGGAGAGCGGGAAGAAGGAGGGTGGGCTGAGGCACGGAGCCGGCCCTTCTCTCCGGTAACATCCCGGTACAACCCTCCCTTCACCACCCTGTGTTTCCAAGGGCAGATCCTGAAGTGGACCCCGAGTGGCCCCTTCCCCAGCCTTGCAGGGCCCTTTCCCGTCCCACACCCACTGATGTCTGTGACCGCAGCCGTGGCCACTTGGCTATCGGCGGGTGAGGAGGGAAGGATCTCTGCTTTCTCCCCAAGAAAGCTCTTTGCGGACGTGTCCGGGGGGCATGGGGAGGGTGCCGTCCTGATGGGCCGTCCCCGGGCTGCGGGGTGCCCTGGTCCCCGCCGTCCCTCGCTCCCACAGCCCGCCCCGGGCAGGGTGGGGGTGGCTGTCCCGCGGCACCGGCCGGATCGGGCCCCTCTCTCCGTCTACAGTAGACGTGTTTATTTGTGCGCGCACCCCTCCTCATAAATCCCACCATCTATAATCATTATCTACATGGAAACTTTTGCCCCCTGCATCCCCCAGGCCTCCCCCCCCACCCTCCCCTTTCTAGTTAGCGGTGATGATTTTAAAAGCATGCGATGATCTAAGCCCTAATACTAATATTATGCATCATTTGGACAGGATAACCATGCCACCTTGTCAAACGCTGCCTCTTTACACAACCCATTTGCTGCATCGCGGAGTCATAACGGGGGTGATGGATGGGCCGGGGACCCCCCCGACGCCCCCCCGGCGAGGCGGGGAGGAAGGCGGGCGGGCGGAGCCCCGTGGCCGGCGACAATTTATAGTCTGTATATATTTGCTGGCTCCAGATATCGGCAACGTAATGGATGGTTCTATGCTATGAATCCGAGGCTGGGATGGAGGGACTCGGGAGTCCCTTCCCTTGTATGGTGCACTCCTGTCTCGCCCTTAATCCGCCCGGCAGGCAATAAACTTCCCCGCCAAACGCGCCGGGAGATAACAGCCAGCTTTTATTGATCACGAGAAAATGCTCGAAACTAAATAAAGGGCTTTTATGAGGATCCCTGCGAAGGAAGCCTTTTCTCCGCAACCATTAAGCGCGGTGTCGACGTTTTACTGCGTGTAAACTGTGAACTCGCTTGGCTTTATAAACGTTGGAGCGGGTGAAAGGCAGATGACGAGCGAAGCGCACCGGCGACGTTGGGCCGGGAAGAGGCGGGCTCGGGGGGTGCTGCTGGGCTGCAAACCTGGAGGGTGCCTGGCCACCCCCCGGCTTCCCTCTCGGCCCCTCTCTCTTCTCTCTTGATAAAGGCAGCGCTGCGGGAACCGCTCCCAAGCCTAAAAATAGGGAGCGCTGGGGAGCAGCAGCAGAGATGCTGGGCTGGGGGAGGGCGGAAAGTCCTTCCACAGGAGCGTTTGGGGGGGAACCTTGGGAGAGTTATTGTCCGGGGAGGATGCGGGGGAGCCCACTCGCTTTTTCAGGTGGGTGATGGTGGGAGATCGCTCCCCCTTCGCCCTGTTTCCAAGGGCCTGCGTGGCCAAGGCGTGAGGAGAGAGGGGGGATTTATCTGGAGTATTATATTTTTTTTTTATTCCGACCGTCTTCTTTATAGCCTCAGAGGTGTAAGGGGCTTTAAAGTTTCCGCCTGGAAGAGGGATGATATTGAGGGGATGGGAGGAGGGTCCGGCACCGAGCAGCCGGGCTCTGCCCGGGGGCAAGGCGGGGATCTGTCCGGGGGGAACTTCGGTCTCCCCCGGGGGGCTGCACCTCCCCTTCCCGCCCAGCCAGGGGCACCGAGAACTTCGGGGATAACGGCTTCATTCGGCCATACCACGTAGCAGCACACGGGATGTGGGGGCTGCCAAAAACGTCATGAAAAAAAGAAAAATCCCACTAGTGCCAGGATCGAGCCCTGGCTTTAAAACAGCATCGATCGCTTTTCTCTCTCTCTCTCTTTTTTTTTTTTTTTTTCTCGTGGCGGCACTTAATATTTTGAGCACAATTCCTCTCGTAAATTGCTCAAGATGTTCCGTGGCTTCATTACCGTCGGTATTTCTGTCCGTAGGCGGCCGGCTCGGAAGTCACAAACACGTTATTTTCTCTTGCAACCTCCTTGCCAGCCTTCGAGAGCAAGGCGCAAACATTGCTTGGTTTTTTAAAAAAAACTCTTGTTGTTCTGTTTGCCACACTTCGGAAAGGTAACTGTAAAATCACTCCGTGTCTGCGCGTTGTATCGCATTTTGCAGGAAAGCTATAAAACTGTCCGATTCCCTGATGTTTCTTGATTAACTTACGAGCATAAAGGAAATGCTTGAATAGTGTTCCCTCTGCGGCTTTCTCTCTGCGAGGGGAAGCCAATGGAAGATGCTAATATTGTCATCTTATTTTACAATTTATACCGGTTGCCCGAACACTGTGTGTATACAAACGAAGGCGCAGTGGGGTTCAGTTTCTTAAATGCAGCCCATATATTTCAGAGCTCATACTCTCCTTGATAGCTGGCCGGGCGAATTATTTAGCCTGCCTTTTATTGCTGTTAAAACGTTGGCTTCCATTTAAATAAACAGTGCGGTCCGGAGCCATTTATCAATTCCGCAGAAATCCAGTTAACAGGATGTCCCGGCAGTGATGGTGTGTGCTTTCCCCCCCCTCCCCAGCTGCCCCTCTCGTGCTGCCTCTGCTCCCACCATACAGGACACCCCCGCACCCCCCTAATAACCTGCACATGGGCCCTTGGCTTCCCCACGCAAACACCCTCCCTTCCAGCCCGCCATGTGCTTACACTTAACTTTATCTCTAATACATGTGGATCTCTATGCACACACATGTAATATTACGCTAGAAACACACGGCTGGCCTTTTTGTTTAATTAACCTTTTTCTTTTTTGAAGCAGCAGCTTCATGAGGACTGTTTGAATATTGAGCCCATTAGCTTGAACTAGCTGGCGAGCACCAAGCCCAAACAGGACGAACGTGAGCATCGCTGCTCGTGGAACTGGAAGACATTTGGAGGGTTGTTATATACACTTCGGGTCATAAATTAATAGTTGATTTATTCTTCAATCAGGAGAAAGCCATTAAGGTTTGCTCAGCTCTGGTCTGTGGGAAAATAATTTCTTTGATTGAGTTCCCCCTAAAGACCCCCAGAAGTTTTCTCTCCTCTGTCATGAACAGTCTGCTCTTTCCTGTCTTCCGGACAGAGGGAAGAGTAGGACCTCCGGAGAAAAGCAGCTTTCCAGCATCTTGAATTTCACTTTGCATCTTTCTTCCTACCTGCTTATTTTTGCATTCGGGACCTTTCTAAATCCATCAAGAGGATGGAATAATGAGAGTTGTGTATCATCTTTTATCAGCTTTTTTGTCCTCACTGGTGGTCAATGTTGCAGCTCTGAAGGAAACAGGCATTTGAAGGGGGGGCTGAGGGGTGGGAAAGCATGGCATGGAAAGAAACTCAATCTGAGGAATGAGAGGAATGGATGAAAAAAGTCAGGGCTGATGAGTTTTTCATTGCATAGATTTCCTACAGAGCAGTGGTTACCAATCGCTGGTCTGCTTGTTTATTTAGTGTGTTTCTGAAATGCATGAGCTCCTAAGCTGGCCCATGTCACTGGAACACTCCATGCTTCCATGGATGAGCCCCAGATCTGGCCCACAGCCTTGCCGTTAGAAAGAAGCTCTCCAGCCCATCCACCCACTGGTAGCAGTGCTAGGTCACCATGCACCATTTAGTGACTTACTCTCTACCCACTCTGGCATCACACTGAACCTCAGAGACCATTAGGCTGCTGATGCAAGATTGGGAATTTGATATGAAAGGGTCATTTGTCTTGAAGGTAATCAGACTCTCTCCTCTCTTCCCATTCAAATTTGCAGGGTGCTATTTTAGGGTTCTCCCTCACTGATGTTGATGCAGATGCAGGTCAGAGGATCCTCTGTGGCACAGAAACTGTCAGTGCATGGATATTAACCCATCATGGTGGCCATCCATCCCCACGAATGGTGGGTTAAGTGTGAGCTGGGTGATCTCCATGTCAGGAGCAGATGTGCTGCTGAAGCCTTGAGCCCTACCTGTCTCTCCTTCAGTAAGTGCCCCATGGACTGCTCCAGACTCAACCCTCACTGTTCCTCCTGGGCCAAACTTCAATAGGGCTCCAAATCCTAGTCTGTCATTTTAGCCTTGGACTGGTGATGGGTTACAACAGGACATGGTTGAGTGGGAATTGGATTGGGCAGCAGTGCAACCTCATGAAGTTCCCATTGTTGAAACTGGGCACATCAAGACGTATCCTGAGAAACACAGAGCACTCTTGCCTTACATCCTCCATTTTTTGTAAAGGCTTGGGCAAATCCACCATACGGATCTGTGCTCTTGTGTGGACCTCTGCCCTTGCGATGATACTCTACTGAAGTCAATAACCCAGCAAACCTGCAGCAATGAAAACCATGTCAAGTTCCACCCTGTTAAAAGTGGCAACTGAAGTTAGGGGTTTTCTGCTGGGGACGTTTCAATGCCGGGCCCAAGTTTTACGAGGCTAACGCATCATGAGCAAGGCTTATTTAGGCCTAACTTTTTTCTGAATTATTTACCAGTTCTACTATCTGTGTAGCCATGAATGAGGGAGAAGAAGAAACAGGGTAAAGAGGAAAAGCAATAGCACTAAGCCTGTGGGGGAAAATAGATTGTGTTTGTTTAATCAATTTTTTTTTTTTTTTGACATGATGAAGTATTTTAAAGGCAATTTACACAAAGCACAGCAGGTAAGATTCCTTGAATAACATCGTTTAAAAAGGCTGGTGTGGAATAGTAATCAGAAAAAAATGAGTCAAATGAGAGGCTAGGCTCCTCCCTGTACGAAAGAAATTCTAAGTGGATATTTTTCATCCACAGTTGCCTCTTTTTAAAAGTAGTTTCCTAAAGTATTCCTTGTGATACCAATAGTAGGCCTTGCACACATTTTCTTGAGCCAATTATTTAATCTGCTCTTGCACTGGAATGTTGAATTACTTTCACCTTCGGCTTTCCTAAGCCTATCTCTTGTGCAGTGAAAGCTTTTGCCTTGGTACTAGCTAGTTGTGTGCAAGAACTGGTTCAAAGGGGTTTGGTGTCCAAAGCTGCCAGAGGTGAACTAGAGACAACTTCTGACAGAAGGTTGAACTGTTTCCCTCCAAAACAGCCTTGCTAAAAGGCAGGAGGCACCTTCTGCAAATGAGTATTTCTGAGAACTATTTTTTATTTTGTCCCTTGACGTGTGAGATCAATCCAAAATGCCTGGGAGGATGTTAGAGAAGGTTCATCTGAGGTGACGGTCTCATCCTTGTGATAAGGCCATGTTAGCTGAGAGAAGTAACAATGATGAAGTGATACATGCTTAGTTTTTATTATGAATCTTACAATTGATTTTATTTTCTCTTCCTACCTGGGAACATGACATGAAAATGCATAGGTATCCCATGCTTGACAGAGGCAAAACATTCCCATCCACGGCAGAGTGCAGTGCTCCTGAGAGACAATTCCTTGTAACTCCCTTTTGCTGATGGACAGCTTCAGTTTGTTTTCACTCAAGCATGTGAAACGAATCCAGCTGTCAGCTGCTGTATTTATTTTTTCTGTTTCCAGTGGTTGGTAACATTTTTTCAAAATCTTGACTTTTGGATTGCACTGTCAATGCTAGTGTACGAGGGCTGAGCTTACGCTGCTCGTGGAGGTGCCCTACTGCAAGACCACAACAAAGACTTGTGCAGCACAAGGAGCACATGACAGTGAAAATCCACCTGTTGAAATAGTAGAGATTATGCCATTTTTCACATGTGCACAGTGAAAAAATGGAAAGATGAGCTGTCTGACATATTTCCAGAGCCAGGGGTTGTTGAAATCTTGATGGAAGAACATGCTTCTCTATTTCTTCGCCTCTGAAATACAAAATATCCGTTAAAAGTGACAGACCTTAAGCCAAGGCAAACAATTTCATAAGCTAAACTTGAACACTTTTACTTGCAAATACTGATCTCGTGATGACAGATTCATTTTTCCAGCTCTGGCAAATTTGTTTCTACTGTAGCCTTGCTGGAAATTACCCTGCAAATGTTTATAATCCTGTCCTACTGTGGAGGACTCCATGCAGGACACATTATTCAGACAAAGGGAGGACCTCAAGGCTATCAGCAAGTTGGGTCTATCTAAGTATCATAGAATCATAGAATGTTTTGTATTGGAAAGGACCTAAAAGATTGTCCAGTTTCAAGTCCCCTGCCATGGCAGAGACACCTTCCACTAGATCAGGTTGTTCAAAATCTCATCCAGCCTGGCCTTGAACACTTCCAGAGGAAGGGCATCCACAACATCTTAACAAGTAGTTTTGGGTTTTGCAGTTTGCAACTGAAAGCCCTGGTAGTCTAGGTTTCCTTCAGATTCACAGATGTACCCTTTTATCTTCCCACCTTGTCTGCTCAGTCCATACTCAATGTTTCCCCCTGTAGCCTACTTTCTTCTCCTGACAGGGACTTACCTGTGTAGCTGCTGATCTCGCTGACTCTGCCAGATATAGGGCTGGACTGACCAGAAACACTTTGCATCCCACGTTTGGAGGAAGGGCTATCTTCCCTCTATTCCAAGGGCACAGATACACCAACCCAGATCCATAGGAGGGCTGGTGCATGGAGGACAAGAGCAGAGCATGCCTTTCTGTGAAATGTCTTATACAGACACAGTATCAGAGGGGAGACTCACTCTGTAGGACCTCTGGGTAGCCTTGAAGCTGAGTACGGACCAGTAAGGTAGCTCACATCATGGCTGCCAACAATGTGGATTTGTACTAGAAGTCCCCAGATTCTGCTTTCTGCATTTCAATACACTTTAGACCTCTTTGGCTAGGAGCAGATAGCGGCTAGAGGTCCAAGATACTGTCTTCTTCCTTGGAAACAGTTTCCCCAGCGTTGAGTCCGACTGACATTTGGTTGCTCACTGAAGTATGCAGTAACTATCCTTCCCACTACCCACCAGCCACAAAACCCCACTGTCGCTGATGATGTGTTCTCTCTCTGAAAGTCTTCCAGGCTCTTGAGCAACATGGTGCAAAAAATATTAAGAAACACTTTACTGGAGTGTTATCAGATGGTAATTTCCCCACTCCCCCATATCCCTCACCCAGAGCTGTCTTACCGCTTCTGCTCTCTGATTATCTGTGTCACACTGAGCTTTCTATTAAAAATTGACACTGGAAATAAACCAGTGGCTTTTTTACTTAGCCTCCCTCAGTCTAAAAAAGCCCAACAATCCAAATAACCAACCAAAATGCCAAACAAAACCAGATGTGGAAACCAACAGAAAAAGGAGGAGAAGGAGTACTTGTTCTTTCCCTAAATGGTTTATTATGTCTGCACACATATGAGTGCTTAAGGAGGACAGACAAGTCATTTTCATTAGACAGAATGACATTCATAATTCCCTTATGGGGAGCTGGAAAACCCTTTCAAAAACCTTGGGTCCACCTTTAGCCAAGGGGACATTCAGAGGCCATGATGCTCAAGCACCCCACGCCCCTGTGACCTTCCCCTTCTCCAGGGATAGTCATTCCCATTCCCATCTCCAAGCCCCTTTTTTTTTCCACTCAGGGCATTTCCCAGAACTGTTTGCCACCAGTTTGCAAGCTGACCAGCATAAAGCCAGGATGAAGTGAAGGGAGGTGATGCACTACCACTGCTGGAAAAAAAGCATGGTGTCACCCACAGCTCCATGACTGCACAGCACCTGTCTGTGCTGCTGTCCCCACCGCCCCATGAGCAAGGGCTGGCACAAAGGGTGGATACTCATGACGAATTTGAGAAAGACCTCGCATTCACGCCTTCTTCTGCCACACACACCCTGTCCTGTAACTCTGAACCTCAGTTTCCTATCATTAGATGTGGCAGGAAAAAGGGCTATTTAAATACCAGTATAAATATCAGGATGCAGGTATGTTTTAAATTAAGATGTGATTTTAAACTAATAAAACAAAACCTTACCAAAAGGCTTGGATGTGTACTTAGTTCAGTTTAAATTTGGGCCATTTAAGTTGCTCTTAAATTATACTATACATACAACTGTATTTGGACTCACTTTTAAACTGTATTAAAAATATCCAGACAGTGCTTTACACAGCTGTTTAACAACTGTTAAATACATAAATAGACATCACGTACTAAAATACTGTGTTGATAGGAGCCATATAAACAGAAGAGAGCAGAAATACAGTAGCCTTTTTAACCTGATCTAGTTTTTTGTCTAGACAGGCTTTACTCAACATCAAAGCCTGCCTCAGGGCTGCTTACTGATGCTTGGAGAGAATACAGTTTTGGTAGGCACTGTGTAGCCTTGCTTCCCAGTGTTGTTAATTTTCTTAGTGGGCTGATGTGTCTAAGAAAACCGACAAAAACCTTTCCGAGAGTGCCACCAGAGTCACAGGATGCTTGTGTCGTGGATCTGTGGGTCCTTGGTAACAGCAGAAGTTGCTGGGCCGAGCGAGAAGTTTGCAGCCCTTTTAGCACTATTAATATCATGGTTCTGCTCATGGCTGATGGGATAATTTGAAGGCAATGGGAGAGAGTAAAAGATGAGAAAGAGATGGAGGAAGAGCATAATGCTTTCCCTTTTATCTGCATTTTTCTGTGCAAAAGAATAGGACTTCTGCCAAGGCCTTTATTTATCCGTTGCTATGAAAATCACTTTGTGTCCTGGTTTCAGCAGCATTAATATATTTTTCTTCAGTAAGTGGTTATGTTTTATGACCAGTTTAGACTTATATGGAGGTGCAGTAATATGCTATAAAACTCTACACCATAAGCTGTATACAGGACATATCAACCAGTCTAAAGTGATTACATTAATAAGAGAAGAGCCAATCCTTCTTACAGTTTCATGTTATAGCGGATGATCTCACTGCTCCTGAGGAAGACATTAAATCACGTTTGTGTAGAAGGTAGAGAGACCTGCTACGCAACTACTGTTTCAAGAAAATATGATGCAGATACAGACCTAGATCCAAGTATGGAAATTAGCTGGTGGGCCCCTCAGGCTTTCTGGCAACCTACGAGCTATGGAGGAAGAAGCAACAGCTGCTCCAGCTATCACTGGAAAAGATGACAGTGAAGAGAAATAAGCTTTTCGAAGGGGTCCAGGTCTCTGTGAAGGAGCCACAGAGCTTCAGGCTGGTGCCATCACGGAAAGCCGTGGCGTCACCAACCATGGCAGTGAGCCCAGCTTCTGATCCAGCACACGCTGAGGCAGAGGAGATGTTTGCTGAGGGCTGCGCGAAGGGATGCACAAGCTGTCTCACATGTGTGCGTGGACACATGTCCATGCACAAACACATACCTGTGCTCTCCCCGTGTCTGGCGTTCCTTGGTCAGGGCATGAGATACCAGCCTTTATGTCCAGCCTGGCTGTGACAAATCTGTATTGATACAATAAATAAATGTGACTGAGGTTTACAGTTCAAACAAGCTATGAGGAGCCACCACAAATCAGCTTGTCACGTTACCACCAGCTTCACAATCAATCTCCCATAAAGGGCTTAGGCTCTGACTCCTTTCTTCAGTTTGCTTATTTTTGTGGGATAACTGGCTGCAAGGGAGTTACTAGAGGATGACTGGACTCAGACCTTTCTGTTTTAAGAGGAGCAAAACACTCCAACACTTTAGCAGTAGAGCCTACTTTCAAAAAAAAAGGGGGGATCAAGAGAAAAACAAACAAAAGCCGTCCGCCCCTGTGCTAATGGTTAGGGTCTAGCCTGGGCAGTCAGAAAGGCTTGGTAGAAAAGGCTGGCGGAAGCTGTGGGCAGCTAAGGCTGGTGCAGTTATGTTATTCTATAATAAGTGAAACCCTGGTTTGTGCTGTCACATGGTTAAAACAAACTTTTATATTTCCTCAGCATTGCCTGTTTCCTTTCTGGCCTCAGCCCTGTGCCCTTCTTTCCCCTGAGGGCTCCTCATGGAGGATCTTCACCCACCCCTCTCGACAGGCCCAGCTCATCCCCTTGCCTTCAGCAAAGCGAGTCCACATGGCTCCTGGTGGATGTGGGGTCAGTTCCTGCCACCATCAACCTTGCACACACTTGAGCATTTCAGATGGGTTGGTGTGGAACTGGAGGACGTGGTTTCACACCATAGGGAGAGGAAGCCTGGAGGTGCTGGGCTGTGACCTCCCTGCAGTCCTGCCAGCGGCTTTGGCTGTTTTACCTTTCCTATATAGCTGGCATCCTTTTGGGTTCATGGACACCTTGCGTGGCTGAACAGAACCCTCACTTTTGGTGGTCAAGGTGAACGTAGCCACAACAAAAAGAACAACAGGAAGAACTCAGAAATAAGGCATCCACTAGAGCATTGTGCAGGAGCAACACAATCTCTTCTGCTTTTACCTTTACTGCTGTTCTGAACCAGGCTAATGGTTTCCATGTTTTTTCCACAATGACTCCCAAATGTTTTTTCCTGATCATCATGCTGAATGGCTGTTTCATTCAGCACATAATCATTAACTTCACTCCTTGCTACTAGACACATTATTTTGCCTGTGCCTTCACTGGAAGGCATTTGCCATCTGCTGATTCACTCACAACAATATCGGTGTTGTAATTTTGCTAATAATAATAGCAATAATATGCTTGGCTCTCTTCTCATGCTTTTAATCAGATTTCAAAGTGCTCAGAAATCCACATTGCTCTGAATTCTGTTACAAAATTCATTGTCACCAACTTTATCCACAAATGCTGCAGTCCATGCTCAGCTATCCAGTTTCAGGCTGTGTACCAGTTGCATTTTGATTTTGTAAAGTGGTTTTCTACCTATCTAGTTCCAGTTTACCCCTATACTGTTAATGCTCAGTAATGTTCCACCTAATTCATAACTCCTGTGCTGCATTTTGTCAGTTCTGTATGGCCAAACCCCCCAGCTGTAATGCATACTCCCATCTATATGCCAGGACAGTTAATTACAGAATATCCCAATCACTTATGTGTGTTTAGGCTCATATTTACTACAAATGACTCTAAGGGAATATAACTACCTCTTAGCAGGTAGCTTTCATGCTGATAAAGTCAGAAATGGGTGTAAACAATATTGGCTTTTAGACGCTTCTTTTCAAATTTGGCTAAGCCAAATTCTCAGTCTTTTTTTCCTGTGCAATAATGTCTTTTAAAATCTCAGCAAGTGTCGAGCTCCACTGAAATAAGCTCTTGATCTCACAATTGAAGCCCTTGTCTTCAGTAATCTATTCAGTAATGTATTCTTCAGTAATATATTAAATATTTTTCACACTTTTCCTTCTCAGAATGCTTGTCTATTTTTTTTTTAAAGTAAAGATATTAAAACATCTGCTCTGCAGTGGTTTTGATTGCCAGCTCTTCTACCTCATTTTAGGACTGTCACTGCAGTTGTGTATCTTGCCTTAGCCTGGAGAGCCCAAATTAGCAGAGGTAATACTGTGTGTATGCAGAACAAAGCAAAAAGTGAAGAGAATGAGAGAAGTGATACAAAGGGATTTTCCGTCTCTGTCAATAAATTTACCACAATAATTACTTCCTTCAACATGTTTGTTTCTAATGGACCTGCATACAGAACTACTTACAACATAATACTTTCGGAGATTAGAGTTCCCTTTTCTCTTTGCAGGATATCTGTGCATGGGGCTGAAGAGCCGCAATTTTCTAATTTAAAAGTGATTTTTCAGCTAGATGTTGGAGTCATCACTTGTGGTGCATACACACGGTGTATGGTATATGTGTAGGTGCTCACTTGTCTCACACAGTGTGTCATTAATACCTCTTAGAAGGCCTTAAGATCATCTGGGTCTAACTTGAATGACACTTTAATGCTTCCACCTCGATACAGAAATGTGAAAGGGCTGACAGAGACACATATTTCTGTGCACAGCCAAAGGGCCATCAAACAACACTAATGAGAGCCAAGATCAAGGCCAATAAAAGGGGAAGATGAGCTGGACAATGTTTTTCCAAGGGTGTGTTGGATGCTGGAAGATAAAAAAGCCCAAGAGGGGACAACTAATTCGTATCAGAAATCCATGCACGGTCACCGAGTATGTTAATACATCAGGCATGGGAAGACTTAGGAGCAGGTAGAGTCAGGAGAGCCTCAGGGAGGAAGCTTTAAATACATTCACCCTGTCGTTACACTTAACCCCAGGCAGCCTCCAGCAGTCCTGGAAGACATGACTCCCAGGGTAGAGTTTTGGTCCTCTTAAGAAAGCTCTGAGAAAATTTTTCAGTGTAAATGTTACAGGGTGAATTTTATTTCAAATGCCCATTTGAGAGCATACTAATAAAAACTGCCCCTTTCACTCGTGTTATTGTCAGCAAAGTGCTACTTCCACTGAGAAGGGTGAAGAAGTGAATGGAGAAGAAGCTGTAGAAAGCAACTGTCATTGAACATGTAGAACGTCACTGGGAAAAATGTCTGCAGGACACTTTTCTGAGCGTCACAGCCTAATTTCACTATTGCAGAACTAAGGAGAACAGATACTTCCCACAGGAACATGAAAAGCCTCTGTTACTTACCATATTGTGAGACCATTAAACAGAAGATTCTTGAAACTTCTTCACCCTCCCCAGTAGAAAATGAAAGTGCAGGTGATGCAACAACTTACTATGATTGTCAAGGAGAATGGGATGAGGGATAGACTCGAGCTGGTGTCAGGCTCATCCTGCTCATCCTTTTCTCCATTCTTTTTTTTTTTTTTTACTGGAGGATGTTCGTGGGGAAGCATTACAGTCGTTGATCAGGGATCTGTTTGTTATTGCAGATGGTATGGAGGTGGAGATGAATGTCAGACACATTAGGCTTAACAAGATGAGTTTTAGCAACTTGAACATGTTGAGAAAAACAGGAAAGCTAATAAATCAGCCACCAAGGATCTGACTGAGAAAGACAGTCTTTGGGCTTTTTATTTATTTATTTATTTTTTTAATGTGGGAAGCTTCTGGGGCACAAATAAATATCGCAGACACATATGTGTTGTTTAAACCTCGGCACATTTGCAATCTGTTTGGATATTTGACTGGCTTTAAACACTTCTTGGTATAAAACCAGGCCGAGAATCAAAGCCAACAGAACAGATTAACCCAGGCTAGTCCTGAGAAATGGGTACTTCACCTCCCATTCCTAGCTAATGCATGAAAAGGAATCCTCTCTTTCACCTCTCTGGCCAACATTTTTTAAAGCCTGAAAGCATGGCAAGCTATTAAACAGTGCCACTATTGTATTCATGTAATGGGATATATCATTACATTTTGTGGTGTATTGTGAATTAGCCCAGGGTTCAAACGGCCTGCAATTTTGAGTAGATTGCGGTGAAGACCAACAAACTCTGGGAAACAGACTGGATTGTGGGGACCCTTTCTCAGCCCCCATAAGAACAAATTAACCCAGCCACTAGCATTAATATAGCTCTCTATGTGTCTTAAGATATATGCATGCACCTTTGCCAAATACACTTTTTCCTAGAGCTTTTTAAAAAAAAATTTCTATATACAAAGAAGAGAAGAGAGGAGAGGTGGAACCAAGTCCAGTCTAAAACTATGTGGACCTGGCTGTAACTGTGTGAGTTACTTATGTAAAGATAGTTTTGCTTCCTAAGAAAATACAAGGGGGAACTTGAACTATGTCTTCCTGTCTTCGCTGCTCCTGCTTCCAAGTTGCTTCTTGCTCCATTACAGTGGTTCTCCATTAAGGTGAATGATGTTTTCCTGAACTGTGATTTAAGGAGGTATTTTGGAGGAATACAATCGCTATTTTAATTTATGTAGCTATATTTAATAGCTGTTTAATTTACTAAAACATGGCTTTGCAGAAAGCTGACTCAGAAATACTTATATACCAGATGAAAAAAGTAGGATGACCAGAACAGGGAAAGGGGATATGAAAACTAGAGGTTTTTCATTCTGTTATTTGAAAAGCTCTTCCCTGCCCTTGACATCTTGCATGTCTGCCCTACTTGATTCCATACAAATATCCAGTTTTTCAACAGTTTCAGACGCTTTTGAAGGGATTTGTATACCTATATACCTATAAAACTATGGAGACTAATAGTACCAGTAGCAACGCTGAGTAGAAAATAGGAGGCAATTCCATGACTAAGTCAAACCATTCCCTTGCGGTGGCTGATGAAGATACTGCAAGGCATACACAGGCCAAGTAAGCCTTGATTTCTGCCCTGGTCTCATCTAAGAGTGAGGTCTTCTGACCACAGGAGTCATCTTCTTTCTCCATGGAAACAGGGGGGCTTGGCATGACCCCTACACATATGAAACTCCTGTTGCCAACTCGTAACCTTGACAATACTCCGCATAGGCACACAATAGCCAAGACTGCCTCAAGATAATTTGTATGAAGTGTTCACTTAGCAGGGGTTGCTGCCTGTGTCTTTGCTTACCAGGGAACCCTGCTTCTCTTCCCTTGGTGTATCATTCATTTATGGATCCACCTCTTCAGTCTTTAAAAGTACACTTCAATTGAACTGATCATTTCCCTTGAAATGGTCTATCTAAGGGACCCGCAGGCTGGCAATACCACCGTACACACTGAATGAGATTTGATGCCGCAGATAAATGGATTTGGAGTCTCACGTAAGTATCTGTCACTCATTTGTCACAGCTGAAATTGATACTGTGAAATAAATGAGTTAATAAACTTTCCGCATCTACTGGTATGCAGTCCACCTCTGGGCCAGGCTAGGGGGAAATTAATTGATTTTTCTTATTGATTTTTCCCATTTGTTTGCCTTTTGAATTTGTGAGTTCCTGCACATGGTTGTGGTGAACACTAAAACCATTGATTTTAAACTGGCCTACTTGGAAATTCCTGGCAGAGGAACCAGATCTGTGTGTTGATGATTTGTACTGTACTGGATAATTGCATCCTTTGCTGACCAGAAGCAATGGCATTAAAAAAAAAAGCTTGATATAACTGCCATCCACATGACTTATACGACTGAACGGCTTGCAAATGTTCGGCAGGTCAAGGGGCACTTAGAGAAATTTGTAAATTGTTGTAAATAGTTAATGCAGAGAAGGTTTCTGTCTCATGCACACAGTTCATTGACAAATGCAAAGCAACAAATGGTGACTTGTGTGGACAAATCACTGGGGGGAGATGACTTGCTCTGCTCTAAGACCTGTGTTTGTTAAGGGAGTTCTTACAACTGTGATCACACCGAAATGGTTATCATTGCCTTTGAGGTGCAAAGCCCCACTTAGATTTTTTGCAATGTCCTAAACCACTATTTGCACTTATTACAATGTGTTATTTCACTAAAGTCACTCTTCCACCAGGGAGTCCCAGGGCTTAATACATGCAAAGGTCTACATGAGCACACATGTATAAATTGCGTAGATGGACAGATATCATATATGGGCTTTCAGCTGAATTAAGTGAGCACTGTCCTCAAATTATAATAGTTAAATGCAGCTCAGATATGGGGCTTAAACTACTTGACAGTCTTCCTTTAAACGAGACTCCATGGTGTTTTCAACAAGAAGTATTATCTTATTTTTCAAAGGTAAAATAAATCAGTTTTAAGCTCATGAAAAGGTAAACATACTGATGCATGCATAACTTTTCTGAGTTTATGAGATATGCTGGCATTGGGAATGCAAAGAATCACCGTAAATCCTGCTGTGCACAAGCATCTAATTCCTGGGATGGAGTGTGTATATGGGGGTTTCTCTGCCATTCAATTAATTATCCCCTGAAACTATTATTGCGAAATATTAAGTCAAGTAGAAGTATAAACTCCAGTAGGAACTTCTACACAAGAGCTTTTCCCTTTAGCTGTTTCTGGAAAAGTCACTGAATTTCGGGGTGGGGGGGGGCGGGCGGTGGGGGTAGAAGATAGATTGGGAGACATCTTCAGCTGTGCTGGATGGTGCCATTTCGACACTACATAAACAAAACGTGTAATTACAGATGAAAGATAACTCAAGAGGACTACAGCCTGTGTTTTACAACCAATCCTTTTGAGCTTTCCTATTATCATTATTTTAGTGATGGTAAAAGTATGTCGGAAATGTCTTTCAGCACATTCATATGTATATATACATATGTATGTGTATTTGAGTACGTACATATATATACACATACACATATTTATATGTAAAAGCAGTTCATCGTAAATACGTGTCATTCTATAAATGACTAGACTGTGCAAGACTATAAACATCTTTCAAAGACATTTTCAGCAAAAGCGCTTAAATGATAGGCTCTCATTTCTGAATCCTGGCTGTAAGGAGATCTGGCTGGATGTCAACAGAGATGCCTTCAAAACAGTGACTATAAGATTACTTCATGAAACAACATGAGCTTACTTTACAAACAAGGGCTGCTAATTAAGAGAAATGGGGTTAGACTGCAGCTGATGCAACAGCCCCTTCTCAATGCTGCAGCCCTTATGCATGGCTCAGGAGTGTTTATTTTTACCAGTGGGGTACCAGGTGGACATGGAGCTCGACTCTGACTGGGGCTTGGCTCTGTACAGACTCAGGGTTGGCACTGCCTCTTTTATTGCAGTTCTCCAATTTTCTCACTGGCAATGATGGGAGGGGGTTGGTATCCTTTATGTGAGGGGTGGGCATTTTGAGGAGAATTTTGATTATTCAGTGGAAAGGATTTCATCTGGAGACACACCTCTCTAAGAGAGTTGATCTGTCGACTTCAGAGAGGCACTAAGTGCCACATGAATAAAAATATATGCAGAATATAAGCAGACACCTGAAGATGTATCAGGCCTTCTGCAATACTATCAATGTTTGATGTAAAGTTGAGAGTGGACATCAGCTGCCCCCAGGGGTGCTGGCCTGGGGATAGTTGCACCCACCACCACCTCTACCACCCCCAGGTTTGCACCATGGTGGCACTGCCTTGGTTGCGGTGCCTGTGATGGTTCAACAAGCTCCCAGGAGCAAGGAGGAAGGCACTGCTCCCACCTGGGCCTTGGGAGGATATGCTGCTGGGGGAGTGGGAGCACTGGGTCTGGGGCATCCCGTTCAAGGGTGGAAGGCAGCAGGGTGCACGCACCTACAGTGGGGTGTAGGCAACTTCATGCCAGCATCTCCGCAAAACTCTGTTTCTTACTGTTGTTTCCAGTGACATCAAAAGGAAAGGCTGGTGAGTGCTAGTGGCGACGAGCATCAAGAGCCACAGTTAAACCCCAAGTCTTAGAAGTGAGGGAAACCTGCAAGTAGCCATGTGCATGTGTGTGTGTGTAAATGGACATCTTTACTTCATGTCTGATTTAATTTTTCCCATTTGTATATCATCTGAGGATAAATACAGGGAGATTTCAACTCAGTTAACAGTGGTATTTTGGTAAAACACCCCCAGAAATCAGGAGAGGCTGATGTTATTTTAAATGGTCCTTGTCTCCATTTATACTAAGCAAGCTGAGCCTGGGGTTTGTCCAAAACAGAGCAGAGAGACCACCAAGTAGTCTCATCAGCAGAGCACTAATTGTGGCCATTTATTATAGTCACTTATCTGATAGTAGCTTCTTTATCTGTGATAGTTTTACAGGGATAAAATCCACCAGGCATTTGCACCAGTATATAAACATGTTACCTTGTGGCAGAGTGTCTCTTACTTACTGTCAACACTTGCCAGCAAAGAAATGCCTATCTTGAGCTTATATGAAGTAATGATGAGTTTAATATGCTCCAGTGAAAGCCGCAGAATAAACAAGGCATCACAAGTGTTTGCCTTGTCTGGCCTCTTAAACAAATAAAGGTGACTGAGAAGTACAAACAACACCAGGTCGGGGCTTATCAGGGCGATGGTGGCAGCGTCGCTAATGCAAACCCTCCTGGCGAGCGAGGGCTGCGTGTGTGCTAATTACTACAGTAAATATCAGGGGAGCCCTTTATTAGAGAAGTCTCTTCACTGAGCCAAAATACTGTAGTATGAGGTTGTAATGCTGTGGCCATCTCAGAGCTAGTGCTGGTATTCTGGGATGCGGGGGGAGGAGAGGTGGATGGGGACCCAGCAAGCAGTCTCAGCAGCGTGGGTCTAGCCTGGCCCCGGTGACTCAGGCCAAACAGAGTTTTTGTGTGCAATTGCCCTGATCAGCCCACCTTCCTTCTGCAAACACAGTGGATAGATGAGGAAGACCTGTGCTGGTGGTGTAAATGCCATGCAGCGAGGGGGAGGAAGGACAACCCGATCATACGTGGTACTGTCAGATTCAGGGAGGAAAATCACATTAATGAGAGCTACAAGTGAGAAAAAAAAATGTTATTATTTTACTGCTGTATTTGGATCAGCTAGAACAAACTCATTTTGCACGTGACCACAGTCGGTGTCACTGACAAAATTTGATGAACTGATGGACTAAGACTGACACTTCAATCTGTGAGTAAGGTCTTTGTTAAGGAATCATTCCTATTGATGGGGGCACTTAAGACCATCCATCCCCTGGCTGACAATAAATAAGGTAACACTTGTTCGCCTTCAGTGTTGATCTCATGGTAAGTGATGGAAACACATCCCAGTTGTCATACTGAAATATCAGGGACAAGTGGAGGTAGCTACCTAAGACAAAGGTGTTTAATGTCAAACACTGTGTGAAATCACCAGAAAGGGATAATTCAGTTACAGACTGAAAGTTTTGTAGAGGATCTTAATTTAGTAATCGATTACAGCCCATGAGAGTGGAGTCACACAGACATATACCTTACACAGAAATTGCAAACACTCTTGTAGTGGGCAAAGGTGTTTGGCAAGCATTGATACCATTCCTCAGCCTCATGGGAGGGGTGCTGATGTGCAGCTTTGCAGAGTCGGCTCGTCATGTTCTCCATGCTAAATACCAAACATAGAGTATGTTCACTTGCGACAAATGGGAGCTTCCTGCTTTGATTTAGCTGGAAAATGTGAGGCAATTGCTTCTTCATCATCTCTCGCTGTGAAGAACAAGTGGGATTGAAAACTTTCTTGTCTGCTTTCAGCATGCTTATTTCCACTGCTGCAAACAAACAGCTGGATTGCTGGGTGACAGCGTGGCTTTCATTTGCAGCTAGAAGATCATGTAATCTGGAAACTGTTTGAAGGGATAATTTCATTTTGAATTGCTTTGGCACCGTAAACAAAACGATCCAAGACCAGATGAAACACACTGGCAGTGCAGTCCACCTGTTGGCTAAGTTCTCCTAAAAATAGCTGAATGCGTGGCAGATGTGGGAGAGCGCTCATGACCAGGGAGGTGATGGCAAGACTGTGTCAGCAGGAGGAATGGCATGGCTCGGGGGGTTTATCCAGCCCTGGTTTGTACTGACTACATGCCTGTACTCTTGCACGGCTCATTATGAGTTAGACTGATGTTCATTTTGTGCAGATGCTGGTGGCTGGAGACTCATTTACCCCAGCGTTTGCCACCTTGAGGATCTACCAGTGAGCTGTCCCAGTGGTTCACAGGCACGTAGCTTATTTTGCAGCTGGGTTGAGCCAGGAGCATGTACCTTGTTAGGTACCTGAGCTTCCAGGCATAGCATTGTCTCATCCAGCAGAAGGGTGGTGGCAGCAGGATGGCCACATGGCCAGTCCTGGGATGTAATACATCCTCTCGTGCAGGGACATGTGCCAGGTCCAAGTCTGCATGCTGCATAGCACGGTCACCATCAAGCAGAGATCCCTGCTCAAGGAGGGCAGAGTGGTGAGAAAATGAAGGGTCAGATTTCCATCTGCAGTTGAGGGAGCTGCGTATCAGTGGAAAAAGTGGCCCAGTTTTTCTAGCCAGTAGCTCAGTAGATCCAGCCCCGGATATGAAAGCCAACCTAATCTCTTTGCACAGGCAATCAAAACTCAGTGGTTAAAACTAATTACCAGTACTGTTGATGGTGCGTGAACCAGCGGAGGGCTGGCTGCTTTTCCCAGGGCTGTATAGTTTCTACGCTGCTAGCAGAGTAGAAAATACAAAAACAAGGTATTATTTTTGTCAGTAAATGAAACATATCTGACTCAAATTTCCTGCAGAAGACAGCAGATCCATTGAGTAAATGTGTGTCATTTTTATAGTCACTTCTCCGAGCGCAACCACATTTAAGAAAGCCACAAACCTGAATGGCAATATGATTTTACATTTAAAAAAGAGATTTAGCATGTTACAGTACATTTTCCCTGGGCTGCAGGGGGACTGTTTCTTGCTTAGCTGTGAGTTCATAAATTATCAGGTTGAGTTCATGCACTATCGTGTTTCAGGACAGGGCTGTTTTACAAATAATGCTATGTGGTGGTTCTCTTTCATTGGGAAAGCCTTCAAATATGAGAGATTGATATTGCAGGAAAACAGTGCAGAGGAGTGGGCAACTGATTCTGATAGAGTTAAAAGTCTGTTACCACTTCAGCGGCTTGTTGCTTAATCTCCTGTTTTCAGAGTTGATAACATGATCATAAAGTTCACTCCTGGCTGAACGTTGGCACAGGAGTTTCTCAATCCAGAACTGAATTCCAGATATGAACATTAGTTCTACTATTAATAAAACCTCCTCCTTTCCAGTGACAGAAGTGCAAATAAATGCAAAATTTGATTTGTGATATGAGCTGCTGGAGTCCAGCCAATATCTGACTTTGTAAAAACAACTTTGGAAAGACAGAAATATCAAATATTTATTATGAGGGTATGGAAATATACCTTTTGCACTCAAACATTTACAACTTTTTAGTAAGAGATTTTGAAGCAAAACCAGGGACTGCCTTCAGCTTTTTATTGCTTTGTGATCATTAGTACCACTGCAAGCAGATGGCAAGGAGAAAGGAAGATCTCGCCTGCAGCCTATTATCATCAACAGAATTTGTGCATAGACCAGCCCCAGCACCTGACTTGCAAAGAGCTGGCCTATAAAGATGCCTGCTGTAGCAATGGCAGTGAACTGGGTTGAGGTGTTTTGAAGGGAATATGGCTTTTACCCTCAGAAGGGGCTGTTTTGAGGACCAGAAGAACCAAAATTCCTTCTCTGTGCAGTCCTTGAAGAACAAGGAGGAAACTTCATTTTTTCAGGTCCAGAAAGCCATCGTCTCTACTGACTAGGTAGGAAGTTGCATTTAGAAAATCTGATTTCTAATTCCAGCTTTATAACAAACTGTTTCTACTAAATCTTTGTGTATTCTGCATTTCAGCTTCTGATGTGAAAAAATGGGTGTTATGACTTTTGTTAAGCAATTGGTGAATCTCAGAGGGGAGAAAAAGATTTGCCTAAGTACAATGTAAACAACTCAGTCTGAAGAGCTTTGAGACCTGGGTTAGTGATTACAAACAGTGCCTTTCCCAGTACTCCTTAGCTTTTAAAATCTGACACTGCAGCTGTGAGAGTGTTACAGGGATTTCACGGTTATATCAGACATTGTTTGCGATGAACTGTTTGAAAATGCTTAATGAAGACTAAGTAAAGCTGTCACAAGGCCTTACTGTGGGAAAAGGGAGGTTGCCCTTAAGATTAATACCATGGTTTAATTACTTTTTCTTTCCTCCAGAAATGTAGCTTAATGAAAGGTTTTTTCAGCTTTTTAACAATTGCGCAATTTCATTTTATAACAACAACATTTCCTAAGTTACTTCTTGAATTCTTAATGGAAACACCTCTCTTTGGGCAGGTAGCTGTCAGTATCTATTGTCACCCAATATTATGACTCCCCTTCTCTACCCCCTTCACCAACCGGAACTTACAAAACCAGCTTCCTTAGGAGTGTTTCGATGCTTTCACTGCCTGCCGAAATCAGGAAGTATAAAACACACAGAAAAACGTTTTTATTTTTTACAGCAAGATATCTGAGAAAGTTGGGAATAGGCTCTTGCATTGTCTCCTCCTTTACAGTAGAACAGGCTTGGGCCACAGTCACAGTAACTTTTATGCCTGTGAACAGTCTGACTGAATTACAGCACGATTGTATGTGATGGGATGCAGGTGATCGAGTCTGAGTCTTTGGGACCACAAGCAGGTGAAGCACACCACACAGGGAAACTGGGTCTTGGCTGTTCTATTCTGCCATAGCACCAGCATGATGCTGGGAGGGACCTGAATTCAGGTAAAATAAGTAATGCTGGGAAGAGTCAGGCCTGTTGCTTGCAGATCGTTGCAATGTTTAGGCACGGAAGGATAGATTACAGATTTTTTCAGCCTGGATTCCGTCCCAAAAATCTGCTTAATCCCCTTTTAATACTTGTGTGGGTGCCAGAAACGTCTTTTATTTGCTTCAGCAACAGCAGCCGGTTAGTTAGATGCTATCAGCTACTTCTTCATTCAGTTGTCCTTTGCATGCTGATAAACACCACATAAGACAGGGGAAAGAAACCTTAAGCCACAAGCTTATCCTGAGTATAATAGGATGCACCTTGAAACAATTTTGATGTCTCCATTGAAATCAGCTAGGTTAAGCCTACATAAATAGTGTCAAAGGGGAACACACCCAGAACGCTCTGGGAGATCATGATAAACACTCCTGATGTTTTGCAGCTGTGCTCATCATCTGTGCATTTCACAATAAAATTTTACAAAGCATCCAGACACCCAGCTGGTTGTATTCACTCTGAGATGGCTTTCTCCTGATGGCATTTTGCTCTGTGTCTGTCACCCTGTGCTATTTCCTTCCCCACCTTCAGTGTTCATCACTTATATCATTATTTGCTCTGTCTAGTTAGAAATATTTTTTAGATGTGTTAGGCTGTGGGACTGAATTATACTTGTTTGAAAATGAGGAAAAAAACCCCAACCTTCCCTAAACAGAAAGGAGGTCCAATTTACAGTTAATCACATCAAAGAACATGAGATTTCCAAGTATTTTTGAGTTAGTGTTTGCCTGTGACTGTAACTTCCCTCTGAAGTGAGTAAGCCTTGATTCTGAAACTTCTGTACGCATGGCAAAGCCTGCTCATGAGAGTGATCGTGCTGCTTCTTCCATCTCTCTGCCCGGAGATCTCCAATGCTCAAAAGCTGAGTGCAACTATCTGCAGGATCAGGGTCTGGTTTTGTAAAAGCGAGTAAAGGAAACCCAACTAAAAGGGCTCACACCTGAGTCTCCTCTCACTGACAGTATATCACCGGCATAATTCCCTTGATGAAAGTGGAATTTCTGCTGATTTACACCAAGAGCATTAATGAGAGAGGGCTCAAGTCTTAAGTGCTGGGGTTTAGCTGTATTTCTTCTGTCTTCATTCCTTCTCCGACGATTCCCAGGAAATCTCACTTTGGGGAGATAAGTGCCTACAAGAATGTTGAAATTAATTTCAGAGCAGCCTGTAATGGCCATGCAGACAACTAGCCAGAGGAAATGCCCCAACAGAGGGATTTATTGCACTATCGCTCCTCTTTGTGAAGCTCCAATATCTTAATCTTTCATGATGACATTATTATGAACCAGCCAAAGCAGAGACAGCCCAGAGAGACCAACAGCCCAGCACTTCTCGGCTTTCCTTGAGACCTGCTAATCCTTGATGTGACTTAAGCAGAGCTAACTGAAACATTCCACAGGTCACCCTGGTCCAGTAAGACATGGAGTGAATTTCAGGGGGTGCAGCGTGTGCCTCCTGACCTACAAACCAAGCCAGTGTGCCATCACCACAGGCTATTGAGGTTTCTATTTTGGGGGTTACCAATGCATGGCCCCACCAGTGGCTTTCTTGGTTCTTGAATTGAGGTCATGACAGGCCCTGGAGCAGAGAGAGCAGATACCTAGCATCCAGGACATTAAATATCCATGAAAAATGGAAAGGTTTCTAGCTCACAATTCTACCAGAGACTGAGAAGGGGACAGAAAGCAGAGGAGAAATGGGTCTTTTTTTAATCCCTGTTGGGCACAGTCCCATCTTCCACAGTATCTTCAGTTTCTTTGTGTTTCAAGAGAAAGAAAGAATCCTTGCTAACAGATGGTATTAAAAGCCCTAAACGGCCTGTTTCTTGACAAACCGTGCGTTGCACCTTTGCCTTTTAGAAGCAGAATTAGACACGTAACGACCCTCCCTCCCAGCTTCCAGGATTACAATAGTTTTCTCCGATTTCATCCCAATTACTTGGCTTGTAGGCTGGATCTGGGCTGGTCTGGAGAGTCCCATCTTCTCCTGAGGTTAGATGTCAGCGTTGAGTCTGAGACACATTTCAGACAGTTTGCGTCATTGTGTAAACAGTGATAACAATATTTAATGATGATAAATCTGAATTTTTACCACAAAACTATAAAACAACCGAGAGAATGAATTATGCAATTTACAGCTAGCAAAAAGGCAGCCAAAGGGAAAGCAAAGGATATGTGCATCAGAGAGACAAATTTAGTGGTCTGAGACTATAGTGTCATTTGTTTTTGTGTTTAGTAGCACTTAGCAGTCATGGTGCATAAATAATCTTTATTGCAGTGGAACTCGGGAATGCTGCTGGCGACTACTTGTCACTATGCAGGACAGCTGCTTCATGCGGCACAGCAAGGTGTATCTCAGGGCTGGAGGGTTCATCTCAGGCTCATCAGTCCCCCTGATGTTCAAGGGCTGATCCTGGGTGACACTACTTCTACCCACCCCTGGGACTTGTGAATATGCTGGCGCTCAGTGAAGCCGCTGTCTGTTCCAGCCTAATGAAATACTGCTGTTCTCACTAACTTAATTACCCAAATGAATTCTAAGTATACAGTCTTACAGATTCAACAATGGCAGGAAAGAAAAGAAAAGGAACAATAAAAGAAAATCACACAGAGGGGAGCTACAAAAACTCAAACATTTCTGTCTTATTTTTGGTTCACTTGTTTATTTTTAATATAGGAAGACTGAAAAGAGGAAGAAAAATACAGAACAGCATCTGTAAACTCCTTCTTCCTCAAATGCCATCCCATTATTTTCTTTTTAATTCTTTGTTATAACTGCACCAAAATCCATTTAGAAATGTAGTATTTTTCACATATTCCTTAACTTTTCCAGTGGAAGCCTTGAGACATAAGTCAATATTCTCCAAAAGTTCCCCAAAATGCCCATCCTAAGAACAGAAGAAAAAAGTTTTGGTTTTGAAAACTGAATATGACTTGGTCTTCTACCTTGAAAATAAAGAAACTCAAATACAGTGATGGTTTTATGGAATAAAAAATTAATATCAGCATCACTGACCATTTTATTGTTGTGATCCCATGTTGATATAATACAGGTGATATTACATGTTCTTAAAAAATGCTGCATGCAAGAATAAATTCAGCACCTTGGCCTGCTATAATAATGGATAAAGTAAGGTAGAGAAGTCAACTTTGTACTCCTTTTTCCTGATCCCATTCTTGGTGGGACTGGGGTGTTCCATGTGGGGAACATCTGCGGCCCACCTAGTTGCTCCCCTGCCGAGGTTAGCAGGACCACGGTGGCTGTGTGCAGTGCCAGGATGAGGAGTGCTTGCTTGTTCTCTGAGGTGGACAGGCACTTTGGAGGATGAGTTTCTAGGGCGGGTCCTTCTTTCCTCCCCAAATTCCCTGCTTGGGACAGAGGCTCTTCTGTACAAAACTTGGCACAGCCCTGGCCCCATCTCTGCAAGGGCTGCCTGCCTCCTGCCAGTAAAACTGGGATACTGTAGAGGTAGCACTTACCTACCTCTGGGAGTGCTGTGAAAACTGGTAGCCCCAGTCCTTAAGTCCACTGTGAGCCACTCTAAGTAGAAAGTGTCGGAGCTTCCTCCAGTCTGCAGTGAAAAAAAATAAAAATCAATATACAAGAGTGAGGAAATGCCAAATTGCTCAAGCTCTCCATTCTTCTGGCTTCTAAGAGGATACTGTAAATTACAGGGTAAACAACTTTTGAAATGACATTAAAAAAGTGATGTGTCACTTGCCAGTGTCCCTTTAACTATGAAAAATAACAGCAACATAGGAAAAAATGTAAATTTGCCATCAGGCAGATCTTCCCCCACAGCATAATGCAGAATTTGATGAATAGAATGAATGAAACAACAGAGGATCCAAGCATTACACAACGGCTATAATTGTGCTAACCAGCTGTAGTCATCTGCTGCTTCCAAAAAAAGTTCAGAGCATTTTGACAGTGTCGCCTGTGCGGATTGGAAGGCTGCAGCAAAAATGTATTTCCATTTATTATTCGAGAAAAAAAGAGGATCTATTCCTCAGTGTCAGATTTTGCTTGGAAGTTGCCAAGACAGCGGAGAGTGGAGAACAGGATTACTTACAAAGCTGAGGGAAAGAAAAAGAAAACAAATAAACAAAGCCACAAAAAGGCAGTATGTTTTTCCAGGGGAAGAAGACTTTAGATGAGAATATGCTGCTAGATCCAGGCACACCAGTGCCCAGCCTAATCCTGTGCCTTTTCCTGAGAGCAAAGGGAGCACTGTGCCTATCCAGGCCCCTGGAAGACCCAAACCTGGAGGCTTTTTGTAGCCGGGAAAGGTGTTTTTTACAGCACAAAGGCTGACACTGGACTGCTATTTTGAAAGTGTTACAGTGTGGTTGTCTTGGCTGTTTGAGGCAAGGCTTAGGAATTAGGCATCGCAAAGCCCAGCTTTCAGGCATCTGTAGACAACATGTGGCAAAAGCTGGGGCCTCGCAGCAGCTGGGCCACCAAACTCGGCTAATGGGAAAGGCCAAGGAGAGGGATGACGGTCCCAGCCCTGCCCCCTCCAACCAGAACCGCTCTACTGAGGGACCTCCTGAGCCAACACGGAGCCTGGGAGCTTGCTGTCGGGTGTCTGACCGTGCAGACAAGCCCTGAGGACACAAACCCATGTTCACAGCTTCTGGGACCTTCTTCTCTTTCCTGGTAGCATCCCTCAGAGCTATGCTTTGAGGTTTTTCTCATCCTGGAATAATGCTGTATGGAGGAAGGAGAGACGATGCAGTGTATTAGGAGGATGCTGTAGCTCCATAGGCATGGTATGATCTGGGAAAGCAGATGAATCCTCTTCAGGAAAACTCACTGTTAGTATGATTTCAAATGGACTGGTTTTAAATAAATGCCTTTTTTGATACATTCACAAGCCACAGAGCTCTAGGAATGCTTTGGTGTGCATGGTGTGCCAGTCAGATTCATTTAATTTGGAGGTGAGATAGGCAGTTTTATCCAGCTTTTAGTACTTGGTTTTGTTTTTGGTCACAGATCATTTACTGAACCTGTTTTAAGTGGAATGGAGGGTGTTTTTTTTTAAAGCCAAGAGGGTTGGTTCTGGCTTGTTACAAAACAGCGGCTTTCAACCGGATCCAAATCTATCTTCAGCTTTTCTGGGTAACTCTAAATGAGTACTTTAACTTGGGGATTTCTGTGCCGAGGAAGAAGGGAAGTTAACAACACAGCGCAGAAGTAGAACTGGCATGTAAGTGTTTCTGATGTCCCCTGTCTCCCTGTCTGTACTAGCACAATAAAAAGTGAAGCTGATGCAGGTCGCCCTGCACTTTATGAATTGTAATCTTGCCCTTTCTCGGATTTCAGCTCAGGTGCTGCGTGACCTTACTGCCAGAGACGGTGGGGATGGCACCTCAGTTCAGTAGGTGTTTTGCTTAAGGGAGGAAAACCTTTTATTTAAGGTAGAAAAGCCTGAAAGTTTATGGATTGCCCACTTCCTTCACACAAATATTTTCATGGAAACTGTTCAGCCTAATCTTGCCAGTTAAGATGAATTAAGGGGGTAGATATTAAATGCAACTAAATCCAAAAGTTTTGAAAAGGCTGTTGCGAACAAAAATTGGGGTGAAAAAAAAGCAAGTAAAAAGGATGGAACAAACACACAGATCATACCCTGAAATATAGCCTCAGTAAAACACTGCTGATGATACTCCTGCTTCAAATGGGAAGTCAAACTAGATGACCTCTAGAGGTCCCTTCTAACCAAAATTTCTATGATTCTGTGAGTCATATACATTTCTCATCATTTCTTCTTGTCATTGTAGTTGTTCTCCCAGTGAAAGCCTAGAATTTAAAACTTCAGTCTCTTTTACACCAGAATATTTAAGCAGTGACTTGTGTCACTGGGTTAGGCTATAGGCAAGCATTCAGCCTCTGCTGCTAAACAGTGTCAGAAAAGAATAGACTAAATTAAGAAAATTCTTTTTTTGCACCATCAGGCAAAGCTCTAGGTCTCCAGACTCTCTCAAATTCACTTGGTATTCATCATGGTATTGCCATGCAGAAGGTGTGGTGGGTATTCCAGTTAAACTTAGCCTCTCCAAGCAAGAGTTGGGAAAGGAGGTGGGAAAGGCGAGGGTGTGGGCTGGGCAGCAGAATTACACTGTGTTGTTTCAGCTTTTGGGGTGGATGGCAGGGGCCATTTGACAAGAGGACCACTGAATAGCAAATAGCACAGAAAAATAACTCAGTCGGCTTTGAGATATTTATACCCACAGCACAGGAAACTTAAATAATTTGGCCATCCAGCTGTTTGCAAACAACGAGCAGTATTGGAGCAACAGCAAATCAGTCTCCCAGTACTACTTTTCAAATCATGTGTGGACTGGGATATCTCTGACCCAGTTAGGAAAGATCTGGGCAGAGAAGATCAGCTGGAGTTACCTCCATCTGGAGTTTTCACCAGGATTCCTGATGCTTCTCTTCCTCATCCATCCACTGAGATGAAGGCTCAAATATTTCCAGCCGTGAGAAGGCACAGGGGACACACAAAAAGTTTGTCCTACCAGTTCCTTCATCTCATTGCTCAATCCAGCAGTAAATTATTCAATTTACTGTCTAACCCAGGATTTTAAAAGATCTGAAAACTTCAGCTTTGACCTCAATTGACTCTGATCAGATGCTGGGTATCCTCATCTCTGCCAGCTCCCACTGTCTTTACAGTGATTTGAGACCACTCACCACCTATCAGTGTCCTGGCTTTCAACTGCATCCTGTTGAAAGGATCAAAATCAACTCTTCCCCTTGCATATATTTTTATTCAAGTCAGATACTCTTATAAGAGAGAAGCTGGTGCAAGGCAAGGCTGCACGGTGGTGGCTATGGCCTCACTGGGAGCACACAGTGGGCTGCGAGCTGGCCTGCAGCACTTTGTCAGGGATCTGGGTTTCTCTGGATGGAGCCGGGGCTGCCTTTATTTTAGTTGCTTTGGTTGCTCATAGAGGCTCGGATCAACCCCCTGGCCCCACCATTCACTCTCTGGAATTTGAATGGTTTATCTCACGCCCCAGTGGGGTCCGGAGCAGCGTGCTGCACCAAGCCCCTGCTTATCGTGGCTCTGACATGGCTTCTCTAAGCAAATGTTTAGCCCTACTTGACTCGGGATGAGTGCTGTATTGATTATTAACTTTAAACAAACATCTGGTTTTCATTACGAATGGTAGCAGACCAGAGAGGGGTGCTGTACTGGGCGGTGCGGTCACTTAACAACCATCAGGGCTGGCTATAAAGAAAATTTAACATATCCTGTAATTACAGTCTGCACAGCACAGGGGGATTTGGGATCTGCAGATCTGATTTCAGAACAGAAGAAAATGTTTATTGTATCTGCTACGCACATTTATTTACTCAGTAGTAGCAAGGCTTTTGAAATATTGCCTGTGCAAGAGCTTATTCCTTGCTTACGAGAAGGACTTTCTTGTTTAAGCCAGGAAACTTGAGCGAGGCTCACGGTCAGGATGGCCTGCTTAATGCTTTTACAGGCTTCAGGATTTCAGGGTTTGTTGAGTATGTGGATCTGTTCTGAAATATAAATAATATCTTCCCTCCCAGCCCCGTCAGCTCCAGCAAGTCCCAGCTTCTCCAGCCGTGAGGAGAAGCTGCAGCTGTGGTGGCTCTGTGGTGGCCCTGCAGGGCACGAGGATGGGATGGTGGGGACATCATCCCAAGAGCTTGTGGCCCCAGTGGTCCCCGGCATCCGAAGAGGATGGAGGTTTTGAAGGCTGTCCAAGGGTGGCCCTTGGCCTGTCCCTGTACGGATGAACCCAAAGGGGTGAATTTGCACCCAGTGGCCGCATCTGTAACCCTGCTTGAGGCATCAGTGCCCAGCTCCCAGGGAATTATCAGCCAAAGGGACGTTTTGGGGATGATGTAATGCTGAAACTTGAGCTCCAGCTGAAAGGACACGGTAGGTGGAGTTTCTATGGAGCCAGACAGAGCTGGGATCCTCTCCCTCTCCCTTTTTCTCTTTTTCTGGCTCATTCAGGCTGTCTCAATTAAAGCTTGGGTGAATTAATCTTGCACTCTTAATGTCAGTTGCTATTTTTCTAATTCACCTCCACACTCTTAAAGACTATTTCTCCAAACAAAACGAGTCTGTTCTTCAATTTCAGGCTGTCAATTTCATGGGCTGCTGATACATTTATTAGGTGTGTAATTTGCTATTTTTAGGAGGCTGTGGGGGAGCAGCACCATTTTTTTTTTTTTTCCTTCTCTTTTGCATTTATAAACCTCTTACAGTTCCCTGTCCACGGAAAATATTTTTACTATTTAAAATATAGTATCAAAGTCCGAGTATCTTGGTCCAAATTCCTCCCCTGCGTAACTCTACTGACCTCTATTTCCCAAGGAGTGAATTTATTCTCTAATGTTCTTTTTTTGTTCATTTCTTTTTTTTTTTTAAGTAGACGTGAAAAATTCTTGGCCAGTGCTGGATGCAGGAGAACATCCAAATGTATGGACTGATGACATGATCAGGAATGGACCTCAGCTACAAACTCTGCCATAGGAAATACTTAGACCTTTTTACAGTTAAGCCTGTCCCTTACTCCAACTATCTTCCTGAAATCACAAATGCCCACATGCCACACAGAGCACACTGTCAAAGTTTGTTGCCCGACTTCACTCATTTCAAAGTAGTCATGAAGAACTTGGCAACAATCTGAGGCCAGTTCCTGTGTGGTACTGGAGGACTTATCTACACCCCTGCAAAAGGTCAGTATTTTTTGCCTATCTAGGGCTCTGAAACTAGGAGGTGGAAGGGGTGGTCATCACCTCTTGAGGACAACCCCTCTTCTGTGCCAGCCATGCTCACTCTGGGAGTTTCACCACCCACCAAGGCCAGGCCAGGTGGTAGAGGCACAGGGGATTGCACTATGGCCTTCTAGACAGAGCAGAGGCAACGTCATTTGTACACGTCAAGAAGCCAACAGATCACCAGCCGGGCTAACCAGCAATGGTAGACCAGTGGAGGAGTGCTTGCATTACACAGGTTGTGACTGGGATAGGATGGTGGTATTAAAGAGAGAGATACACTTTCCTTGGCACCTGGCTTCTGGGGTGGTGGAGAGACTTTGGGTAGAGTCCATACGTGGTTCTTCAGTGAAAGCAACCAGGGGTAGAAGATGTCTTCTGGCATTTCCTCATGTCTGTATGCCTTTTCCATCTGCATGGGGACTTTTTTCTGCCTCCTGCATCTCTCCAGAATATGAGGGCTCCGGAATGACTGTCCCACTTGTGCACAGTCATTGTTGCACACCTGCCATCAACTTTGCCAAAGATGACTTGCAAAGAAGTGATGTGAGTATGACAGGTCTCAAACTTCTCCTCTGGTATTTACAGCTGCTGTCCATGGGTGTAGCTCATGCTGAAGCTCAACACTTTCTACTGTAGCCACACCTAGCCCTTTGCTGAGCTGTCGTCTCTTGGCCTGTTTGTTGTTCTTCCCTTCTGTGCCCACACTTGCGTGTGCACCTAAGATGTAATAAAACAGTGCCAAGGGGCTCTCTGAACAAGAGCAAACGTGGCCATGCAGACAGCTTTGAGCTGAAGATGAGCTGAGAGACTGGGGTCAGGGTCTCACAGCACTAACTCATGTTACTTAGATGGCCAAGCAGCAGAGAGGACAGTGTCTCCTGCCTTCATGGGCTTAGCAGTAAATGATGCAGAAATAAACAATGCAGGAAAGCAGAGCTCTAGGGCCAGACCTCCAAGCATAATTAGACACCTAATTTCCTTGTGGGCCTCCCACTGAAATCAGCAGGAGGTTAAATGTCGAAGCACCTAAATGCCTTTGGAGATCTGGCCCATCACTTTCTCATTATAAATGCAAGAGATAAGCTCGCCTGTGCTGTCCACACGCCAGATGCAGTTGGACCTATTTGCTCTCTTCTGTGCACTGGAATTTCTCTGGGGTCTAATTCTCGGCATATCCCCACTGTGTGCTGGTCTGGTCTGGGCTTGTCTGAGGTGGTTTGTGGTTTACTGCTGCTACCGAGAGTTGCTTCAGTAGGTATCTCAGGACTGCTGTGCTGTCTGGGCTGCTGTGCTGCAGGGTCAGGCTGGAAATGTCCACTGAGTGTGTGGCAGCCTTAGGGTGGGGAAACGAGTCAGAGTCCAAGTGCTCACCAAAAAGCTGAGGGGCAGGATTTGAATGGAAATGCAGAAAGCATGGCAGTTGCTCCAGAAATGTGTCTGAAGAGTCACTTTGTGAGGATGAGGCAGGAAACTGAACATGGGGGATGGCAGGGGCTACTAAAACCCTTCCTTCACATGGCTCTCCTTCCAAATAAACACAGAGTTAATGAACAGCTGCTATCTCTGCAGATTTGCTAGGCATGTTTTGCTGTGCTTCTGCTGCCTCCTCTGTGGTCTTCAAGCCTGACCAGTCCAACAAATTAAGCTGCGTAACTCCTCCATGCAGGCTCATCCAGAGCTTGTTACAGCTAATCAAGTGCTAAGTGATGGACACCCCAGATAGTTTGCTGATCTTCACTGCCCCATTTATCTTAATCAGGAAGAGCGGCTGGTCCTAGCCTGTCCTTCCCAGGGCTGCAGGCAAGCACTCACCTCCACCACTCGCTGCTCTGTGGGAGGCCTGGCTGGGATGCCAGGAGAAGCCTTGGCTGGTGGTGAGGGACACAGAGGGTCAGTCTCTCAGGCTGGGGAGACAATGAGCATGCCAGACCTCAGACTGAACAGCTGAGGTGCTGTGCTTGTTGGTGTCACTGTATCCCGTTCTGTTGGTGCCAGGTTTTTGGACACTTGTCCCAGTGGTCAAGCTCTTTGAGGGCTTGCAGATGAAGTTGTTGGAGGTGGTCAGGTGTTCAGGCTGGCTTCCAGCATTGCTGGCTGCTTCCTTCAGCCTGGAGGAGATGTGTTGTCACTGGGGGCAAAATGTGGTACCATGAGCCAACTCATGGTGACAAGGGCTATCAGCACTATAGGAAAAAAAACCAAATTGGAAATAAATGATTTGATTAAAGACTCTTTCACAACGCATGCAGGTAGTTGTTTTATATAAGCAAACATACTTGAAGGCATGTCGTAGAGTTACTGAGTCAAAACTCATTGATCTGTGCTGCTTCTCCTCATTTGTAATTGAGAAGGAAAATAAAGGGTTGGTGGGAAATTCAGACAAATGTCAAAACATCTTGACCAATGGTTGTTATTTTTTAACTGGCTGTGCTGACTACCCTAGCTTTGTGTTGTCAAAGGGGCTGCTTATCTTATTCATAGACTTGGAGACCAATGCAAAGCCAAAACATCTTTTATCCTGTTATAGGAGGAGATTTCCATTCACTCTTGCCAACTGCTGAACTTAGGGATGTCATGGTACTTCCTGACTCCTGTCCATCCTTATAAGCAGCTTCCAGTCAAATCAATTATTTGCTGGATGATATTTATTTTTGCTAGGATTTTTTTCATCTGAAAATTTGTACTGGTAAATAATAGAGGGTAACAATTTTAAGCCACATTTTTTTTCCACTGGTGAACATGTATTTAGGATAAATACAAAATTGCTGTAAAGGGAAATGAGTTGTAGTTAGAACAAGTCTGAAAACATTGAAATAGTTAATGTTGACATTTTAAAGACAACCTTTCAATAGCGTTATTCAAACCCAATGTTTGTTTCAGATTTACTTCTGTTTTATTGAAACTGCTTGAGAATGACATTAAAAGCTTATGAAGGAACCAAAATACAGCCTTCAACTCAAACGTTTTTCCTCCAACATTTCAGTTTTGCAAAAAATCTCCAACTCAAACCCAACACATTTCAGGTCCACTTCAAGCAGTCCTTCCCCTTGTCCTCCTCTCTTGTAATTTGGTTTTGTCAGTGAGCTGAAAGACCAGTTTCTGCTTCTCTCTCTGGTTAAACACTGCCTGTCAGTTATTCTCTAGCCACAAATATCTCAGCCTGACTAATTTTTGTTTTGGCCTTCTGGGAGCAAGGCAGAGGAGGGGTGACCCCCCTCAGGGTAGCTCAGCACCTGCAGTGGGTCCCCTTTCTGTTTCCTATGCTTAAGCTGCTGTCTCTGAGGCTGCTCTGGGATTTTGAAGGTGAGATGGTGGGAAGACATGAGTGCCACAGGTATGTCTTTACATGCAGCAAGGTTTTAGAGCATGACTACTTTCTAAGAACAGTGTGGACATAGTTACATGGAAGAGCGAGCAAGTGTTTTTGCAACTTTCCTGCCTGCCTCCAGCATACACAGCTGAGGGGGAAGTGGCCAGTGGTAAGCCATATATAGGATCTTTAGAGAAGTAGGGAGGTATCAGCAGTGTAATGCCACATGTTAATCATGCAGAAGTGCTCTGTCCCAGCTGATGGGCCTAATCAAAACATAAATGAGAGTCCTTACAGGACAAGGCGTTAGCAAAACAGATTAATTCCTCAGCTCCCATGTCCTAACCCTAGAGCCCCTGGTGAGGGCACAGTGGTGTCACCTTTGAGGGATGCACCTGCTGGAGGGTGCTTTCCATTGAAAAGTTCCTTTTCCAGATGGGTTTTTCTTGCATGGTTGGATGGTTGTTTTTCTCATGAGCTTGACACATGGGTTGTATTCTTCTCAGCCCCACTGGAAGGTGGGACCTTGGGTGGATGAGCAGTCTCCCAGGGCTTGGCATACTTCTGGAAGATGACTGACAAGGTCTCATTCCCACCAATGGACACAGGTTCTTTGGGGACTGTGCATGGTGCTCTCAGTAGCCCTACTGAGATCCCTGCAGGCAAAGCATGGGGATCAGCAGAGAAATCCTGCGTCAGGGTTCCTGCCTGCACCCACCCTGCCTGTGGTGCCTTAGTCTGGGGCTGCAGTGCCATCTGCATACATGGACCATCATTGCCACTGCATGATCCACATGCACCCATGTCCTCAGCATCAGCCTTATGATGGGGCTGTGCGGTGGGATGGGTGTTTGGGGTCCATGTCCCCCAGCATTGCCTGCCACTGGAGGGCAAGTCCCCACACACAGCTATGCAGCTGAGCACACAGCGAAGCCAGAGGTATGCGCTGAATCACCCATGATTAGTAGTTTATAAACCACACAGACCACGGTAGTCTGATTTCTCTTGTGTACGGTTCCTTGGGAACCAAATGTCCTGCTTTTCTATACAGTTTACTCCAGACAAAGGTCCCTTCCCTTTTTCTAATCTTGCCTAGCTTTTCCTTCCCAAGGCTGGCATATCAATAATTCACCTCCCTTGTATCCAGGAGGTTTCTAAACAACAGGAAACTTTCAGGGATGGAACAGAAACATAAAACATTCCTGAAGCCGTTTGCCTTCTGCATGCTAAGAGAGATAGCGTTGTACCGACGGGCTTGGGGGATTTGCTGAGCATCCTAGCTGAGCCTAGCTGTGATAAAACCTTATGACAACACATGGTTTTCTTGTTTACTGGACAATAGGTCTAGAGCTGAGCTTTGAGTGACTTCTCAAATGACAGAGACATTTATGGGAGCTTACAGCAACAGCTAATGCTGAATTGGGACAAAGTTAGCAAGAAATCTGTTGCAGAACCCAGAGCTACAGGCATCCTAGCCTTTGCTCCAGGTCTGTCTTTAGATAAGCGGAAAAAGTCTCTTTTCTGCCTTGTTCTTCATTAGTGGCTTCTTATTTGCTGGTTAGTGGAATGTAGTATTTCCCTTCATACAAGTACTTTCTACCCTCTGGGCATTTATGTCATCTCTTTATGCTTCAGGACATAAATTTTCTGCCACTGCTGTTGTCTCCATCTGCCCACAGGATGGACGTGGTAGACCTTCAAAGTACAACTAGAAGTGAGGAGGGCATCACAATGCTTCAGTCAGAAAGAAGGTGGGAGCTAAGATGCTCCAAGAGAATTCAGAGTCTCCATCTCCCCTGTCCTGGTAAACCAGGCACTGAACAAGAGCCTGAGGTTGGGGCATAGCCCTAACTCCACCATTAACTGATTTGGCAAGGCTTCTTACATTTCTGTGTCTTCGTTACCACTCTTTCCCTGTTCTGCTGTGTTTCTGAATGTGAGGCAGTGGGATGACTTCTCCTGGGAGCTGCATGGTGTTCTGCTGTGTTTGATGGTCTCTGAAGGTACATTCAAAATGAGCCCAAGCTTTCCTGGCCTGGCAGCATCTCCTTGCTGTCTTACAAGCAATATGGCAATTCATCCATACCCAGACCTGACTCTCAGCAATTGAAAAATCTCTTTTTATTTTAAAAATATCAAAATGATTCTCCTGAAGAGAAGGATTTGGGAGTGTTGATAGATGAGAAGCTCAACATGAGCCAGCAGTGCGCTGGTGCAGCCCAGAAGGCCAACCGCATCCTGGGATGTATCAAGAGAAGCGTGACCAGCAAGTCAAGAGAGGTGATTCTCCCCCTTTACTCTGCTCTTGTGAGACCCCACCTCGAATACTGTGTCCAGTTCTGGTGTCCCCACCAGAAGAGAGACATAGATCTGTTGGAGCGTGTTCAGAAGAGGGCCACAAAGATGATCCAAGGGCTGGAGCACCTTTGCTACGAGGCTGCGGGAGCTGGGGTTGTTCAGTCTTGAAAAGAGAAGACTTCGGGGGGACCTAATAGCTGCCTTCCAATACCTGAAGGGAACCTACAGGAAGGCTGGGGAGGGACTTTTTACAAGAGCGTCCACTGATAGGACAAGGGGTAATGGGTTTAAGTTGAAGGAGAATAGATTTAGATCAGATCTTAGGAAGAAATTCTTCAGTACGAGGGTGGCAAGACTTTGAAATAAATTGCCCAGAGATGTTGTGGCTGCCCCCTCCCTGGAGGTGTTCAAGGCCAGGTTGGACAGAGCCTTGAGTAGCCTGATCTAGTTGAGAGACGTCCCTGCCCATGACAGGGAGGTTGGATTAAATGATCTCTAAGGTCCCTTCCAACCTAGGCCATTCTATGATTCTATGATTCCTTCACTCATAACTTCAGTGGTTATAGACTTTCATGGCTGGATTATTTATCATTCTAAGAAATAAGATCACACTGCTCCCATCTCTTGTCGCCTTCTTATCCATTGCTGAATTCAATTCTGAACCACTTTCCTGCCTTGTAAAACCCCTCAGGACTCTACTTCACCTTCCCTCACTTCCTACCAGTACTGCTCTCCTCCTGGACCATAATTTTGTCCCTTCTTTGGGATGGTCCACACTGTTTCACTTGTGCCTGTTTCTTCTCTCTACTTGGAGCCAAACGTCTTGCCCCTCTAAATCAAATCCTTCCTCAAAGCCTTCACTTTCTTCTTAGCTTACATTCAATAGTCTATGAAACATTTTTTAGCAACCCCTCTGACACACACCCACATTTTATTAGCTTTCTGCATTTACACAATATCAGAAACACCAGCTTGTCTTGGTAGGGCACGGGCCAGTGATGTCAGATAAAGCTCTGTGAAGCTGTTCCCTTAGTAAACTGATGGGTTAGAGATTTATCATGGAGAAAATCCACAGTTAGGTTAACAGTAGGTACACCTAACTTTAAACTTGATATACATAAATGTTAGAAACAATCAACAGAGTTAGAGAACAGATATGAGTTAAAATGATTGCTGATTCATTAAAGTACAAAAACCCAGACGCAAGCAGAGATGATTCTTGAACGAGATGTGTTTGATTACTCTGCAAGGATGGGCTGGGGTCCCTGCAGCTCTCTGTGCTCAAACAACATGGAGCGCAATACCAGAAAGATTAGTAAAACCAAGGTCCGACTCTTTTTTTTACTTCCATTGAAAAAATGGCCATTTCAGCCAAATGTTAAAATCTTGCTTGTCAAAGGCATTAACTAATCTGCCACTTTTGGAGGAAGGGTGTGGGGGATTCTTTTTTTCATTTTTCATATTCTTTAGCGAACAGCTTATATACATCCTTGCACACCCACCCACCCACACATGTGTAAATATAGATGTATGAAAGAATATGAAACGTAGCTCAATCTCATAGCACATAATAATTAAGGGCCCTATTTAAATAAGCATTTCAGCATATGCTTACAATCTACCTGGCTTCAATTGGACTTGAGCACACACTTCATTTCCAGCACATGCTTCTATGCCCTTTCTGAACTGGGATTTTACCTGAAGGAAAGTTAAAGCATTGAATAACTTCTTTTTTCCTTTCCTTACAGAATAAATGTCCTTTTATAACTGAGATAGGAGACTTTCAAGCTTTCCTATGCAGAATGTGGCTGTACAAAATTCCCAACTACATAGCAGAAGAAGTGATACTACACCTCGTTTTGCTGGCAGGTTATTGTGGTGAATATTTTTATTAGATTTTAGTCCATTCATAGTGTGAAGTGGCAGTTACTCTGCTGAAGATAAAGTAAGAGTGATCTGGATCGGAGCCATGTTTTTGACTGCAATAACTTTATTGGCTGGAGTCTAGTTTGTGTAATCACTAAAATTAACACATGACAGTATGAGTGCTGAGTTCAAAGCAGGAAACCATCTCAGATACAGCTACAAAAATTGCTCCAGTCCAATTACTGTAAAACAGATGAAGATAAAGTTAGTGTCCCAGTGAGTCATCCAGCCAAGATTCACATTTCAAAAAAAGAGCCATTCCAGGGGTAGAAATGAGGACAAAACACTTTCAGAATAGCCATGAAAAATATGTGCAGAACACAGTCTGATTATACAAATTTACAGACTGTTCCCAGCAAAATGAAGCAAAACAAATAAGCCTTAGTAATAAAGGAGCAAATATCTCCCTGGTGAAGAAAATGGAGTGTATTTGGCCTAGTGTGTTTTTCATTAGCTTTTTCCATTAAAGGAACACATTGTGCAATGAAGTTTGGCTTAATATTTAAGTTCTGATTAAATTAAATAAGCTTTTACAATATTTAAGACCAGTAGAAAACATTTTTATGATTTGTTACAAATCCTCGGGGAAATATTTAAAAACAAGACCAAGAAGCAAACATATTATTACCATATTTTCAACTTAGATTTTCTAGCATTGTGTTGAGCATGAGAATCTGAAAGTAAAATTCAGCAGGAATTGACTAGAAACTAAACTGAAAGTAGTTAGCTATGGTTCAGTCTTTATGCTGACAGGACTGAGGAAGGAAAGGGAAAAGGGAGGAAAGGGGAGGGGAGAGGAGGAAGGAGAATAAGAAAAATAACCCCACTGCAGAGGGTGCAAGGAGTAAAAAATACATCTGCATTTTTAATATTTGAATATTTCCTAATGTTTTAATAACCTTAATTGTTATTTGATATATGGTAATTTTCTTTAAAAAGATATATTCTGCTGGATTCAGGCATCGAGTCACCACATCGAACAGGGACTTTCCTATTGTCTGATTTTCACTTATGCTAAGATCAATTTCTCTCTCTCTAGCACTTTATCACTCTATTATTTGTGCACTGTAAAGTGTTTGCATCATTTTTCTTGCTCATAACAAAATGTGTCCTTGTTCCTTGTCTCCCTTCTCTAGGTTACCTGCTCCTGAACCTGCAGGCTGGGCTGGCAATGCCTTTCTCTTGCCCTTGTAATAAGAAGAACACGACCCTCTCACTTGAAAGCACTTAGGTGATGGGAGGCAGCCGAGTTTCCTCCTGTGATGCTTCTGTAGTTGATGGGCAGCAAATGCTTCCCAAATGGAATATTTATTTTGTATTAGATTCTAGTGTGCTGCATAGAGCTAAGGTTACCAGCTAACAGCCCAAAAGAACTGAACTGTCATTTAGCCTTAGAAATCATTGGCTTGTTCTGATTTGACGACAGGAAGTCCAGACGTGCAGCACTGCACAAACTTGGGTCACTCATGTATTTCAATCTTTGTTTTTACCTCTCCCTTTGTCCATCCCTGTACAGGGCCAGTGTTTTCAATAATGCTTTTTATAGGCTGTTTTCCATAATAATAACATGAACCAAAAATTGAGAGAAATCTGAAGCCCAGGTTAAAAAAAAATTATTAACCAAAAGAATATATTTTTTAGCAAGCCAAACCAGAAAAAGCAGGGAAAATGGATACTGTCATATCCTGGAGAACAGATGGGGGAATAGTGCTTTGTGCTGTGTTCCCAACTGGGGTTCACTCGGTTCTGTGCCTATAGTGATATGCTGTCTACACCATACACATTTGTAATGTGCTTTGAGATCTCTCTAAGTGCAATCTTAGAGCCAAGTAATATTATTATTATTACAACCTTAGCTCCAGAGTGAAAACTGCAGACCACTTAATACTGGTTTGTCTCAACCCAAGGAGGTAGGGAGCTAAGCATCTTGAAAGAGAACTTGCATTTGCAATAGGTGAAATAACTTGTTGTGCAGCTACTCTGTGGAAGGAGTTGAAAGAGGGTAGGTGGCCATCCTGCGACGCGATGAATGCAATTAGTGCTGCTTACTGTTGACTGGGAGAGCAGAGGTGGGGAAATTGCAGCTTGGTAGTCCCAAATATGTTATGGCCTCCTAATGAACTCCATTTTATAGCCAAACTCCTTTAAATTGTCTCTTCCCGTGATTAATTCACCTCTTTCTCCCCTTTCGGCAGGCTGTTGTTGATAGGGAGTGTCCAGCGTTGAATGAGTAAAAAGTACTAATGCATGTTCTTTCCAGGGAGAGATAACCCTTCTCTAAACATGATGAATGCATCTTTTACGGAGGAAGATACCCTGTGCAGCAAGGGCTTATGTATAAGCACTGGAAAGCATATATTGCAGGAACAACTTCTTGCAGCTCCTGGCTATTCACAGGGGCTTTGGGGGCTTCGATTGGAGCCAACTGGCCTAGTTTTGGAGGCCAGCCAGGTGGTAGGGGAGGGTCCTGGTCACCCCAGCTGGGTCTGGAGCTCCCCACCGCCAAGCCAGGGACACCCAGCCAGTGCTTTTCTGTTCATGGATTTTTTTTTTGGCACAGATATTTAGGGCCAGACTGGAGAAGTCATAGCTGGGACCTGAGCCTGTCATTCCCAATTCCCCTACTCAGAAGGGTTCCTGCTCGCCCCAAGTTGAATTTCTGCTCTGAGTCCTGCAGGCTGGACTCCCCATTTTTGATCAGTCCTTGGTGAGGCAAGGGTCCTGTCAGTGCTGGTGGGAGCTGGGCTGGAGGAGACACCATGCAGGAGCAGAAGTATGGAATGAGGGCTGTCTCCCCAGGAGAAGCTCTGCTCTGCTTGCCTTCCTATTTATCCAGCCACTTTTGGCTGAGGGTAAGTAAGAGTTAAACAGAATTAGAGAGGGAAGGTGATGGTACTTGGCATTCTGCAGCACAGAGGTAAAACGCCAAAAGATGTGTAAATACAGAACCTAACTAAATTTATACACATACATTACCCATATATATATATATATATATATATATCTTTATGTGCATACCCACATAGCCTTACACAAACAAACAAATAGTATCACAGCACTCACAATCATTAATGCATCATTTTTTTCCAACTCATCTCTGGCAAGAGAAGACAGCAGTAAAAGAAAGAGAAAAAAAATTATTCCTCAAGCTGATTATCAAATAAAATACTGTTTTATTTTCTGTCTAATAAGTACAAGAAGTTCCATAACTCCCCTGATTAGGCATATTATCCTTCTTCAGAAAGTCAGCTTGATTTATGCAGAAAGTGATTTGGACATACTTTCCTCTGGCTATAGAGATTTCATAATTCCTGGTGTATGTCTGGAAAATCTCCCCTCGTCCCGAGTCCAAACCAAATTAATGTCTTCCAGAATGACCTGAGGAATTAATGAGGTTTTCGCTGTCAGTTCTGCCCATGCAGGGTCAAGTAAATCATTTGCTGGCCCTTACTCCAGTGTTTTTCACTGTCTTTCTGACTCCATGTACAATGATAACAAAGTTGCAGATGCCTTTGAAATACGGCATCACTGACACTCTCCGTCCATCTGTTGGGACATATTTTAGGCTCTGTTTCTCTGTCTGCTGTAAACTCTGCCTTTAATGGAGTCAGTAATTGCTGATAAATGGGGTATCAATGAAGTCAGTGTACTGTAGGTTTCCCCATTCTTTTCTGCTGATGTGTGCTCTTTAAATCTCTCTGCCATTACTTAAAGTTATTGTGTGTTCTTGTCTTTAATTCCAGCCTCAGCATTCTTGGCCTCAGCTGTGATTTTTAATACATAGCAAAGCTAGGTACTATAGAGAGCTGTTTGGCAGTAAACAAGTTATCCTCAATTCCCCACTCTGCTGTCCCCAACTAAAGAAAATGTGAAACACATTGAGAGTACATACATTAAGTTCTGAGTAATTCACAGATTTTTCTTTCTCTCATGTCATAAATATTTTAAACCAACCCAATTTTGACGTTGCAGCCAAGCAATAAAACCCACGATCCATCTTCTCTCCCCCTTTCCTTTGGTTCTCACATGGTAGAGAGCCTGAAGTAAAATGAGCCCACACTTTATCCTACATTTTATATTACCTTTCTTTATAATTTATCACAGCTTTTAAAGGTATTAAAATCTTAAGCTGAGTACTGCTTGTGTCTCTGAGACTGTATAATCTATAATCTATTAGGCCCTCTACCAGCTATCTTGGCAGCTATACCTCATTTTCTTGCATGGCATCTGAGCACAGAATAATGACTCTAATTGCAAAAATAATGATGACACTTGCAGTAGTATCTGCACCCAGCAGGCTCATTCAAAACACCCAGGTGGACACAGTTCCTCTACAACCCTAAAGTCAAAGAACCGTCAAAGAGCAGAAGAAATGAATGGGAAAATCAGATCACTCCGTTGTATGTGTCCTGTTACTGGCTGCAGCCAAGACTGGAGGGTCAAGAAAAAAGGTGCAAAGAAATTCATATTGGGTAATTATGGCAATGTCGTTACATAGGGGTACTGTTCCCAATGCCCTTCAGTCAGTGGATAATTTATGCCCAGAAATATAGGAAGCTATTGGTACTGCCTGCAAGGTTAGGACTGGGTTTGCATACTGGCTCAGTCATTTGTTCCTTGGTCTTCAAGGAGCTGGGCTATACTTTGAGGAGTCTTGGTTCACTATTTGAAGGCTATTTCATAGTTCCCATAGCCCTCTGGAAAGGGATGCTTGGATCAGCAATTCTTGTCTACTAAATGATGGCATCTGACTTTGGAAGAAGAGTCCAAGGGCAGCTTCAGCTGGCCCTTGGGCCAAGTACGATGACTGAGGTAGTGATCAGTCTGAGGTCTGTGTTATGCTAAGTAAATGGTATGACCTAAAGCACAGAAAACACGTATTTTGTTGAGTCTAAAGCTTTGTGAGTAGATCACTAAAATAACTTTATGACATGGAGCTGGTTTGACCTGTAGAAGCGGGGGCTACTAGACCTTCTGTGTGATCAAGGAGCTCATAAACCCGTTGAATGTTCACACCTTGTTCCACCAGATATCACCACCTATAGGATTATAGGCTTGTGTGACCAGAGCATGACATACCGACTGGAGACTTCAGATACATAGGGCCTGGAGGAGAACTAGTGATTAGCTGATTCTTCTACTGAACCCTGAGAATCTGCCAGCCATGGACTGGCAGTGGACTTTGAAGTGAAATAACATTTTCCTTGATTATTTCTGACTTTGTTATATCTCCTATCCTTTGCAAGCCTTTGGGTTCTTGGATACAAATGAGAAGTCAACTCTTCGTCAACCAAAAAGGCAGAATCTTTTAATTCCTTTTCCCTTGTTTCCAAATATTTCTGCTGCAGTCTTTGAATTACTTTGTCACTTTTCTGCTAACTTCAGGAGACTGTAATAAAACAGAACACTTTGGTGGCTATTCCTGCTCATTATGTTAAAATGTATTTGTGCTCCTGCAGACTAAGTGCTTTCGAATTGCATCAGTAGTTCGTAGAAGGAGAAGACATGGCTTTGAGAGAACTGGACTTTCCCCCCAGCTGCCTGATTTGAAGTCATTTATTTGGGGTTATTAACATTTCATAAAATGCTTTAAAATCTTCTTGTGAAGGAAGGATTATTATGACAACTTTTTCAAAAGGACAACAATATAAGCTTTGTTCCTCTGCAATTTATAGATTTTAAGGCTGAAGAAATGGTTATATTATGGTTATCTAATTCAAATTCCTGTCAAACAAAGGCCATTGACTTTAATTTAATAAACCTTGCGTAAAAATTTGTATCCTTAGATTAATTTAAAACCTACCTTTCAAAATATGTTGCCTTGTTTCAGAGCCCTGACGTTATGGGACAATCTGCCATGCATCTAGGGAGGTTGCTGAAAGCACTCCCTGTTATAACTGGTGTGCCTGAATTCTGCCGGTTTCATCTCGTAGTCACTAGACCTTGTTACACTCTTGTCTGACAGGGGAAACACGTCTCCTTGTGTAGATGGCTGAAGGGCAGTCAAGTCAACTCTCAGTGATCTCCTGGGGAACCCTAGCAGATGTAACCTCTTAAGTCTCTTCCTGTTAGGCTCAGACAGCAACCCCTTGAAAGAAATTCTCCCTCTTTGCTCAGGGGGAAGCCTGACCTCCCTTTCGCTGTCCTTATTTTGCTGAAAACTTCCTTCCTGGTTCTTTTCCCTGAAAGAAAGCAGCTTCTGGATTTTCATTCTTCTGGGACAGATATGCTGTGATGACTCTCATTTCCTCTCTTCCTTTTTCAGTTTCCTCCCCATACCTTCTTTTTAAACATAAATGATGATTTCAGTGCTTTTTGCTATGGCCAAACTGATGTAAGCAAAGAAGTCACAGCCTGCCTCTTGGGATGATGTTACAAACTTTTCAGGAACATTACAGTATGTTATAAATCTTACATTATTAAAAAATTATTTGTTGGGTATACAGCACAGCAAATGCACACTCTCTGGTTTATTTTTAACTCTTGTCCAAATGGTTTCTACCTGCTCTTGTTCCTCTTGCATTCACTCAGCTTGTAGCTTGTGTGATCAATTAAATTGTAGTTACCCCCAACTTGGTATGACTAGGGAATTGGTTGTCTAACAAATTTAGTACCTCTTGTTCCTGCCAGGTATGTCCAGGAGGTTTGGGGTGTCTTTGGTCCTCACGATAGTCAGCCAGCATTACTTGATTATAGCTGGCAGTGTGTCTGCATATCCTGACCAACGCTGGGTAGCAATGCCGAGTGCAAGTAGGATTGTAATGGAGCTATTCAGTCTTAGGTTGAGACTGTACAGATGTACTCTTCCTCTTTTTTTTTTTTTTTTTTCATGTACCATATTCTTAAAGCCCCTTAGGGCTGATCCCTCTTCAGACTGGGCCCTTTGTTGTCCTTGTGAAATTGCTTTCTTGTTTTATCATGATTATTTCTCATAGTCTTTCTAGAGAAATGGTTCATGAGCAAAAGAGTCACGACTTTCTTCTCACATTTGGAAGAGCTGGTTTTGAAAACCACATCTTCAGGCTTCAATTCAGGGCTTTATTCTTTACTTTCTGAATTTCCCTCTTTATTCTTCTGTATTATAAGGCAATGGCATTACCATTAGGTGAATGAAACTTCGTCACTTTACTGTGTTGGATCACTGTTGAAATGAAGGCATCTATTCAGATTGTTTGTTGCTGTGAAAATTGGGAAAGAGATCTAACCTTAACTGCTGCCCTGTTTACTCAGTTCCACAGTATATCTGTTACAGTGCTGAAATATACACAGTAGCTAGATCAGAGGTTTCCATTGTTCTGGACAAAGTCATCACTGGAGTCCTGGGAATTTCTCATGGGCAGCCACGTACCAGAATATTGAACTTTCAGCTCCGGAACATAGAATTTTACAATTACATGTGTGACCATGGAATCTCTGTGGCTCACTTGCCATGATCTCGTCTGACATCAGGGTATGTGTCTCAGTTTTGGAACCCATGAGCTAGGTGATTTTTGAGTATATCATACTAGGGACATCAATATCTTGAGGAGGCTCAAAACATACAGAGATGGCTATAGCTTGTGAGGCCTTTTTGGTTTTACTCCATCTCCTTCCATTCTCCCTTAATTTCCTTCTTAGTTTTATGTGAGGTGCATAAAATCTAAATTCAGGGAAAACCTTCCCCTTGCCCTTCACTTGCTCCTCTATGAAGTATGTTAGCAGAAACATCTTAAACCTAAAGATTAAACAACTCATGTTCATAATGGGCTTCATGTATGTTAACCTGCACAGTTAGTTTATCAGGCTCAGTTGTGACAGTTTTTTATTGGTTTCATATTCATAGTCTTTTTAATCTTTCTATTAAAGTTGCTTAAAAAAATCTGATGTGGGAAATTTTGAAAAAAAGAAATAAGTTTTTCTAAGTATTTTTGACAAAAGACTTCAGTTTTTCATAAAAAAATGGAAACCCAAAGCTTTAAAAATACAATTACAGTTTTTGTGAAAATATTTAGATTTCCATTTAAATGTTTGTGGGATTTTTGAAAATCAAACTTTTACAGGGAAAAAAAAAAAATCATTTCCAGTTTTTGCCCAGAAAATTTTAACCCTAATGAAAATTTCCATGAAAATGTTTGCATTGGTCTCAAAGCAGGTTTTTTACCCCTCTTCTCCAAAAATATTTCAAAAGAAAACATTTCTATATGCTACTTGATTTCCCTCTCACACCTGTGTAAACCAAATGCAATTCCATTGAAGTGAATGAAGTTATGCTGTTAGAAGAAAGAAAATGCTTAAGCTTGTTGCATTTGAATAGATGACTTTGTCATTTTATAGGCCAAGTTTGTTCTAAACAGAAGCCCCCTAAATCCAGAGATCTGAACACCAGCAGTGTCACAGTCAGCCCTTCATCCATACAAAGCAGCTTGGGCGGTTCTCTACAGTTGACTCTATAATGTTTCTTTATTTAAGTGTAAAAACAGCCTAGGCATGGACAGTGGGATGGGCTTGGAGGGTCATGAGGCATAAACAACTAACTCTTCCTAAGAGGTGGTCAGTATTGTAGCACTTTGATATGACAGTGTGGAATGTCTCCACTGCTGCAGTTGGTGTTGAATAGGAATGCAGAGAACATCAGTTCTCTCATTCTGCTCATCTTGGAGTCCTGCACTCACCTTCCTACAAATATCTGAACCTGAATCTCCCATGATAGAGGAAGGAAAATGATGGATACCAGCATCAGCATTGATAACCTCTAAGTGATTTGGGCCTTTAATTGCACTTGGTGGTACGTAACCATGAGAAATGACTTTGTAGAACTGGAGCTGTAAATGTCCTGAACTATGACAATAGATGTTAAAGAATATACAGACAAGAGGATAATAGTCTAGTCCTAACTGGCAACATCCAACATTTGCAATAACTCATAGGAAATACTACTTTTACTGATGGAAAAAGGAGAAAAATAGATGAACTTTGTATTCATAGCAAGGGAAAAGTATACAGAGGTTCTGTTTCCAACTTGTGCTTTTCATTTTGCCTTGGGAAGAAAGGCCTGGGAAAGTCATCGTAGCTTCCAAAATATGTACTTAGCCATTCTGGATACAGACACATCTGGAAGAGCTACCATGATTTTTGGTGACACAAATACCTGCACACAGATTTGTAAGTGCAAGATCTGGAAGCAGGGCAGTGGTTAGCGGAGAATCTGCCTTATACGTTCAGGGACTGAAGACTTGAAAGTTGAGATTTACCCAAATTATACCCCTGAAGATAAGTTTAACGCCCACTGGTCTTCACCGCAACCATAAAACTACACAGAAACATGTCTGCAGCAGTCCTTTCTGCAATGCAATTTGTAAGAATTTTTCCAAGAGTCCCACCACTAGTATTACTTAGCAGCTGAGATGACAGACAAGACTTCCATCTTTAGAGCTTCTTTCAGAGAGCTCCTTCAGCTAAGTGCCCTGTGGGTTTTCCCTCCTGTTAAGTCTCTCTTTTTTTTTTTCTTTTTTTCATGAGAACAAAATGATGAAGGAAAATTAATTTTCATTGCAATGCAATGAACTGCGAAAGAAACTCTTAGTTGTGGTCTGGAATGCAGACACTGCTGGCTACCTTCTCAGACCATGGCTAATCACACCAATGACAGACTGGAGCTCACCGGCTGAGCTGTACGCCTCAGTGCAGCCTCCGCTGCTGCGAGCCCAGAACATGTTCCGTTGCTGAACTCCTCTGGGTGCTGCATAAGGGATGATTGCTGACAGTAGAGGAGGGAAAACTGTGGTGGTGTTATTCAGCCATCTTTGAGATGTTTTGTTTGGTCCTTTCTTATTAATGTCTAGCTATAATTCTTTGGCTTGCTTTTGCAGGATGATCGTTGGTATTTCCACAATAACAGCCTGTGGAACATTATTCATATTAACCTTAGAAGCAGTGGGGAAAGCATGCGCTTGTGTTGCCCATGCCCCTGTGCTCTCCTGGTGATTGCAGCTGAGCGCACAGAGAGGGAAGACAATTGTGGAACATGTCCATGGAACAATTCTATGAAACGCTCTGGACACAGCGTGTTTCTACCACTCTCCTCCTTTTTGACAGCTTCCTGCAAACACTCAAATAGGGGGCTGCTCAGCCTATTGCCAAGTTCTCATTGTTCTTCTTGCAAATGCCTATGCTTGCATGTGGGCAAGGTACTTGTGTGTGAATGCAAATGCTGTGGATTAAGGATGGAAGTAGCCTCTCTCATGTACCGTGCTTCACTCATTTCATCACAGATTAGCAGCAGCCTGACCAGATGTGGTGGCCAGTCCCATGTGCAAAATAATGAGTGATTTGTTGGAAAAAAACCATTCTGAAAAGAAAAAAGCACCCTAGAAAGCTGAGCTGTGTGAACACATACTGTTCCGTAAATAATTGCAAAGAGTGGAAAACTCAGCTCTGAACTGAACTAAACTCAAACTCTGTGGCTAGATAATCTATGAGTCTGAAGAACTGTATTTGTCTTTAACAGGTCAACTGCTTGTTCTGGTCCAGGTGTGCTGCCATTTTTTTATTTAAAGTTGATGGGAGACAGATGCAGAAAAAAGAAGAAACAATACCAACGGCTTACACAAGCAACTGAACTAGCCATGACTAGAAACTAATCGTTCTTGACAGTCAGGTGTGAGGTATATTCTCCTCCCCATGTCCATAGTTAGGAGCAGGAAAGAGGTAAATCACACACTTGAGCTAGGTATATGGATCTGTGACGACCTGGTATCTGTGGTAGAGCCTCACGCACTATCTAGTCATCAGCTACTGGCTCTCAACTTGTCTAAAGGGCAGCAACAAAGACTGCTAAAACTCGTCAAGTACTTCCCCAGTAAGACCTCTTAATGTGTCCGCACTGCACCCATCACATTTTACAGTCATGACTGGACAGGCAGGTGACTAACATCTGCCCCTTGGTCATAGCCAATACGGCCTCACAGGGGATAGTCCCTTCCTTCTAGAAAGCTGTGTTTAGGCTGCCCCATCACACAAGCCCCCAGAGTGGTTCCAGAGACGGGCTGTCAACCTGAGTTGTTACCAAATCAGGATACTGACAACCCCAAGAGACGGGGACATTGAAGGCTGTCACCTTTCTGCTTTCTTTGCGAATCTCTGTGTCTCCCTAGTCTGTCAGGGAAAATCCAGTGGACTGAATAGTACCCTTACACTGACTCTGGGACCTGCCTACTGTGGCAATATGGGCTTCCTGTGACTAAAGCCTCCTCTCCTCAATGGAAGGCTTGGCCTTGCTACCAGCTGAACTCAGGAGGCTGTGCCATTATTTATTCTTCTAACCCTTGTGATTCCTCCCTGAGAAAGCAAAATGAATCATGCCAGGTCTGAGATTCTCCAGAGAAATGGCTGTGTTTGGTATACATGACTTTAAACTCGTCCCTTCCACCCTTTGGTGATTAATGGCCTGTGATCCTCTGTGATTCATGGCATCCAGGAGACATTATTTTCTAGGATGTAAGAGCTGGACAGCATGTTTTCCTCATCAGTTACCGACTGCAATTGTAAGTGCCTCGTCTACCTTATCTAGGATGTTGGTAAAGGCTGTCAAAGAGGGAAATGGGGAGTTGGGGGAGAGAATGAAGGAGAATGCCTGTTCCGTCACCGACTTGCTCCTCACTTAGGGCCAAGATGCTTAGCCTCTGCAGGTTGGCCTTTTCTCCTTGGTCTAGCTTGAGCCTTTCCTTGTCCTGAGGCTGCATTCACTCAGGCTCTTTGAGACCCTTGGAGGGGATGATGTGGAAAAAGAAAACTGTTCAGTGACTGCTTTTAGCTTGACCATGATCCCACGCACACCTGTCCACAGAGCCAGCTGTGCCAGATAGCTCTGAGAGCCAGGTTCACGCCGTGCCATGCCATGCACATTTAGGTTGAATTACTGTACTTAAACAAATTTTCATTTCCATGCACTTGATATGCACTTTTTTTTCCTTTCCTCTTTCCCCATTGGCAACTTAAGGAGACATTTTTCTTCCTGACGCCATCTTGGCACTCTCTTTACCAGCATGTGAAAGCAGCTGAAGTTATACATATGGAGACCTCATCCTCAGTTGCCTAATGGATTCAGAAGACATCCTGAATATTCATCATTTCTCTTTTTATGAGCACCTTGGCAATTGCCTCCGAAGTTAAAGACTGTTGTAAATTAAGGAATGGCACTTGGTGAATACCAATTTATCCGCATTTCAAGACTTCCCTTACCCCCACCTTCCCTCCACACAATATTGAAGTTCCTGTAGTCTTTGTGAATACAGGGCATTGTTTCTGCACTGCTGAGGCAGAATTGTTTGTGCATCCCTGAAGACTGTGAAATGTCTGCGCCGGGGCTGCTCATTTAAACTTTGTGCACTTATTGTACCCTCTCCGGAACTCCCTTCCTGGAGAAGCCAGAAATGACCTTCTCAGAAGTAATGTTAAACACATGCTGAGGAATCTTGGTTCCTTGACAGGCTCTTTTAATTATTAGTTGTAAATTAGCAAATCATGGGGTTTTTTTCAGTTTCATATCACTGGCTGCTTTGCTGCATGTGGGATCCTCCAGGTATACAGTCCCCATGTGATCCCTAAAATATATACTGGTGGCAGACTCATCTAGCAATGTTATTATTTGGTGCTTTTTTCAATGTATGTCATTTTCCTGTGCAGCAAAACATTACCCCTTCAAAGTAATGATAGTGGAGAACATAATGCAGAGGATTAATTATGGTAAATAGCTGCTTTTTGAACATGTGTCAAGTTCATGGGGAGAATCCCTGCTGCAGAGAACATCCTGCTCACTAGGGAGCAGAAGGACAGAAGAAGTAGCTTCGTCCAAGGTTTACATGTAGGACACTGAAGCATAGAGGGCTCTGTCCTGCAAGATGCTGAGCACTCTGTTCCTGGCCTTGCCAAACTAAATGGACTCAATGTCTTCAGAGAAACTGAGCAAGATCCACTTCCCTGAGATGATACAGAAATCCTGTGGCAAATTAAAGGGTCAAGCCTGGATTTCTCAGGTCTCATTGTAGTCTTAATTTGAACTTTATTCATTGCTGGGCCTCACTAAGGTTTTCATAAATATGAAGAGTGTTGCTGACATTCATAATTTTACTGGGGATGCTTGCCATTTTTTTCCTAAAACTCCAGCTCCTGGAACCACATTTATATGACAGCCTTAGCTGTACAGGGGAAATAAATGGTTTCTAATCCTTGTTCTTACAACATAAAGCCTGGAAAGGCAACCGAGAATGCTGAAAAGGCAGAGAACAAATGAAAACACCCCCAATGTATTTCCAGTTAAAACAATCTCACAGCTTCTAAGCCAATCTTATACACTTCTAAATTTTGCTGTGGAAAAAGCTTTTGCAGTGTTCATGTCATAAGCAGTGTCTGGAGTGCATGAGGAATAGGTGACTTGACTGCACTGTCCCTGTACCTGAGGTGGGTGATGGGCACTGCAGCTGGTTCCTGTGGGTGGGCAGCAGGTTCCTCGACCATGGGGACAGACCATTAGGGAGGTAAGCAGAGTCCCAGGGCCACCCCAGGAAGATGTGGTGTGGTAGAGGTGAAGATGGGAGTCACCAGTAAACAAGGCAGAAGGCTCCTTTCAAGCCTTGCATTAAGGTGTCTGTCTCCCAAACTATGCCCCAGAGCCCAACAGCTATATGTGAAGGTGCCACATGGAGTTTATTTGCATTTCTCCTTTTGTTTTATTTGGAAGAAGTCTGGGTTGCAATGCAGAGGGTCTGAGAGCGACCCGGGGAGGAGCTGAGCAGACCTTGTAGCTTTAGCACCAACTGGTTTTAATAGGGGGCTGTCGCCCCACTGATCACTTTTGGGGAATCTTCATGCTTACCCAGAGAGAAAGAGACGGGAAGAGCAAAAGCAGCAAGTCAGGAAGCATTTCAGGGCTGTCACCATGGCAGCTGATGCCAAGAGAGTGAGGAGAGGGGCACTTTGCTGAGTTAGAAAGGATTTTGTTTAACACAGCACAACTGGAGATATATCAGGGGCTGAGATACAAGTGCAGGTGTGACATTATACCCCAATGACGTCCCAAAGCAGGGCCAGAAGGAGGCAAATCTGGATCCTTGCATTGTTGTTTTTTTATTGTCTACATGGGCAGGTACAACTCTGATCTCCTCAGATACCTGCTGGAAATCACTGTTGGTCTGACCAGGTGTCTCAGAGGACATTATGGAGATGGGAGACCACAAGCTAGTTGCTCTCAGCAGGAGCAAGCTTGATGTGCGGGGTGGGCCAGGAGCTCAACCGGCAAAAGCCAGGAGGTAGGGGGCAAAATAAGTCCCTGGACTCTAGATCTCATCCACAAGACATGGAGCCTTTCTTTTAACTTCAGTTATCTCCCAGCAGTCTGGGAGACCATCAGAGATCGCCTCCTCTTGAGTGGTATTAAGAGCTGTCCTTTAACAGCTTAACCAGTTTCCATGAGTCTAGCCTCAAAAGAAAGAGAATAAATTTTAAAGTGTTGTGATATATACATATATGTATATAAAAACATTTACGCAAACGCACAATATAGCCAGCCATAGGGTTCATGGAAGAGGATAAAAAAATAAGATGTTGAAAGAACGTTCCATTTATATTTATACATGAACTAGAGAAATTTTCTCCAGCTGTAGTTTGTGATTCATTTCTGATCTGGATCAGAATCCTAATAATAAGATTTTTTTTGTTTTGATTTTAATATGCATAAAGAAAGACACATTAAGAAAAGGTATCAGTTTTGAGGCTTCCAGGACTACAGTCAGCTAGGATGAGTGCTTTTCCTTCAAGTTTAATACTTCTGCTTTTACTGCAAAAGGGGCTCTGAAATGTCTCCTCAGACATAGAAGGGGTGCATTTATTGTGGTAGTAGGTAGGTGGCTGCTCACTTGTGCAGAATATTGTCTGTGAATCAAGCTGCATGAAAATAGGTGAAGCCAGGGGTAACGAAAAGCAGTAATTATGGACATGGCTAAAACTTTGTGTGAGTCTTTGTTGTGCTTGCAGCAATTAATCTCCATGGTGATGAGAGACTGCAAACAGGATTCTTCAATGAGAGAAGGGTTTTGATCTGATAAAATGGAGAAATAGAGTGCTGCATCAAGTTTTACCTCCCTTGGTGTCCCTGGAGTGAAGGAGGAAATATTTTTCACAAAATAAGTAAAGAATAAGAAAATGAATGAGATCAGTCTTAACTGGCAAAGCAACATTAGAGAAGCCTTTTGCATGGACGCAAGTCAATGATAAATTTGGCTTTAGATTGATGCATTTGTAGGAAGGAGAACAGAGGAAAGGTAAGTGGTTAATATAGTCCAAGTTGAAAAAGTTGGATGGGTTCGGATTTCATGTAAGTGTGTTTACCCTCTTTCTATCAACATGTTTCTTTATAGCTGGATTTCGAGTTGAATAATTATATTCTGATGCTGTAACCGTCTGATGAGCCTTTGCATTGCTGTGTGTTTTTCATCTCTGGACCTCAAAAAGCTGTCCAAGCACTAACTGAGCTTTGCATAGGATGTGAAGCCGGCCAGTATTACAGGCCCTTATAAGGGAAATCAAGGGCAAAAAGTCGTACAGCTAATGTTAAAGAAAGTCGTCTGTTACAGGTCATAGGCAAGAGTTGGCTAGTTCCCAAAGGGTACCCCAAAACTTTCCAGTTGGGTGACAGCTACTGGACATTTTCTGCATTTGGGAGGGCTCAAGGCAGGAAGGGGGAGGTGAAAAGGAGGTGGAAAGCTGCTTCCAGGGCAACTCATGCCTACAGTAGGCCCTTGAGCAGAGTAACTGTGGCTTGTGCAGTGTGGACCTCTTTGAGTCAGCCATTGGAAGACAGCAATCATATATTTATATGTAAGCTAAAGGGGTTTGCTTGACCAAGGTCTTAGGAAGGTCTTTGCAGATCTTTAGAGAATCTACGGCTTTAAAAGAGCTCTTCGGAAGCTGCATTTTTTAATATAAAATGTTGGTCCTCTCTGGTGGTGCACACAGAAAAAAATGAGACAAGTGAAATCACCTGGTACTTCATGAAATCCAGTCCAGAGTTATCAGCTCAATTTCTGAATGACCCAATGACAAACTCTAAGGTAAAAGTCTGATCTGTTGCTTACCCTTCTCTGTGAGTGGTTTACAAGACCAAATCTTCTATCTTTATTCATTAGTGCTCATTATACAATATTGCATTTGGAAATGGTTTTGTCCATATTTTGCATTTTTGCCTGTGACAAAATCGACAGGAAAACTTTTTTTTCTTTCCCGTTATGGAAATCTATGTCCTTTCTATTAGGAAAATCTATGTCTGACTCTATATCGACTTGGTCAATCTTTGAAAAAACGTATGTGAACATATGTATATGACTGCTCCCAAAACAGAAATTGCTACTGTCACCAAAAATCTAGATAAAATTATAACATCCTGATGAGAAATGTTCTCTTAAATTTGTATTCAATATGCTAACTGGTCATTTCAAGAGACACATTAACTTGTTAATACCTTGGAAGTTTAGGGGAATATTTACAATTGCAAATACTTGTTTAAAAGGTTATGACTGAAGAATGCAGAGAAATGCAGCAGAGCTCTTACAAGAACTTTAATTGGCTATCAAAAACCATCCACGATTTATGCAATGTCTCCTTCCAGGAGAATATATTGTTAGTTCAGCTGCAACTTCTTAACTTCATCATATTTTATATACTTTGGCCATCGTATATTGCCACAAAGTATACTATACGGTGTGATTTAAAATGTGTTCTGATTAAGTACACAGAAATAGTCCTATTCACTGTGCAAGGAATGAGGGGGGGATCATAAGGACTCATTGTTTAAGTGTAGATATTTTTAATGATCATTTGTTAGATAAGACTTCTAATCTTCTGCTTTATTGTGCTGTACTTTTACTTATAGAGTATTGTTTCAATTACAGACCTCAAGAGCAGACAACGTCTCTTGTCTCCCCTCAAATATTGTTTAAAAAATAGAAAATGTAGGTGATGTGTCTCCATGGAAAACGAAATGAGAAAAAAATGGACAAAAAGCATCAAGAGAGACTGACCAGCTGAAAGGTGGGGTGAAAGAACTAGAGAGTGCAATAGAGGGAGTATGTTGACGTTCTTATTATTACTACAATGGTACTTATCCAGGACCTAAAATTTTGTGGCATCTTAAAAAGAATACAGGTAATTTAGTAAGTGTAGAGAGAAGAGCAAGAAAGACAATTAGAGGCTTCTTTACAAGGAGAGGTTATAAGATCTTGCTCTCTTCAGCTCATAAAAGAAATATCAGAGCTGGAAGCTGGAAAAAACATGAAGAAATGATTAATAGCAATGTACTCACACAAGCAACATTGTGAGGCAGCAGTTACAAAAGCACTGGAGGGAGATAGGAGATTCCTGGCTGCTTGGCCTCATACAAACTGTAAGTACGAATGAATTCTGCAAGGGATGAGAAAAATTCATTACAAATGGGTCAACCAGTGACTCTTCAAAGTGATTGTCTGTTGTAACCTCTACCTCAGGAATTCCAAAATTATTGTTTCTCAGAAACTGGCCGAGTGTAACAGGGATGAATCACTCTGTGATATGTGCCCTGGTTCTTCTGTGATTTCCCTAAACATCTGTTCGTGGTCCATGTAAGTAGGACACTTCTTAGTCACATACACAGAAGGCTGGACTCTCCAGGATGAACTAAAAAGTCAGAGCCCCACCTCCTATTCCTATTAGAGATGTTACCAAGGGAAGTCCTCCCCCTTCACTAGGAGCCTGTGCCACTGAAACCTTGAAGATAGGCTTGTATGATGAGTGTCTTCTTCTAGCAGTGAAGTTACTGATGAGAATAATATTAAGAAAAATGAAACAAGCAGAGATTTGACCCTAATGAGACAGGCAGAGGTATACTCACAGTAAAAACAGAATTATTAATATTTTTAGGAAATGTGACAAAGGATGTGCTTTTATCAGCTTTTAAAAATACAGATAATCTAACCCCTCCTTCCCAAGGAATCTCCAATATCTAAACCAGCAATTAAGATTTTTACTAACAAAGGAAGGAAAATGATTCCTTGGGAAAATCTCAAAAATATTTTTTTTAATGAACCCTAAGCCTTACCTTGCATGTTAGTCACATTAATGCAGATATCACCAATCTGAAGAATGAGTTTTTCTCTGAAGGCTGTGTCTATGAAGAACCCCGGAGCTTTAAGAATAAGAAGAGATCAGTGCTAAGGTTCTGATAATGAGGAAGGAATTCCATGCAGCTAGGAAACTTAGGAAAGACATTACAAGGAGGACAAAAGAAGGATGTACAAATGTGATCCTCATTATTAGAAGCCCGTTGGGTGTGGAGAGTAGTTAAATAAGACATTGTGCTATTGAACAAGTGGACTCCAAACCTGTCAAATCATGAACAAGGACTAGAGTTAATCAGCTCAGAACAAGGATCCTGCAGTTCATCAACTAGGAACCAATTTGGGTTCCTTCACAGCTCAAGTTGATCACAGAGATCTCTCTATTGACTTCAACAAGCTGGGTCTCACGTAAGGAAGTGGGAAAGGAAAAAAACTCCTGAAGTTACTCGTAAAAGCCACCACTAAAGCTCTCATATCAGTAGTATGGAGCATTTTAGAAGGGGACAAGCCAAGCACTCTGCACATTTGCATTGGTCCTCAGAGATCCTGGGGACCCATACAAGGTAGAGCTCTATCCATGGACTTAAACCAGAAACATAGTAAGTCCAGGACCAAAGAGTTCATTCCTGAGCAAGAACTGTCCCTCCAGCTATCCAAAGACTGTGCTGTGAGCCACACGGGACCATTGCTAGTTTCCAGTGTCTGCTGCCTGCAGTGATCAAGAATGTGATCACCTATTCGAAGAGGCGATAATGAACTGAATCTTACATATAAAATAGTTATTTGCACAGTAAGAAAGCAAAGAAAATGAATTTTTCCTCTTCAGCTCAATATTCCACTAATTTCTTTTCTGCTCTAGGGCTTCCAGCTTTCTAACCTGATGAGTTATGGACAGTCATTCTTTCCAGTGTTAGCTGAATTCTTTTCCAATTATATATGTTCTGAATAGCACGAGGCAGACCTGCTGGTAGAACATTTGGTGCAGAAAGAATAATAAATTCCACAGAGAGCTTGACATGCCTTGCCATAGATGCAATATTCATTTTCATTGCCACAGAAGAGATGAGATGCTGAGCCAGAGTTTAAAAACTGTTGTGCTCCTTTACTAGGATGTGTGGGTGGGATTAACATTGTCTATTCAGTTAAAAGCCAAGACAACTACAGTAGAATTAATATCTAGACATTTGTAAATTGTATTTCACAAACAAAAGGATGGAAGAAGCAATTAAAACCAGATCTATAAGATATAGAACTGCCACTGTTTTAACACTCTTTTTATTTTGGGATGAAACTGAAAATAACATGTAGAAAGCATAAACTATGTCAAGAAGCTTTATCACATGATCTTCTGCTCTAAGATCTCTCTGGAAATTAGGCTGTAAAATGCTTACAATAAAAAGCAGCTCTGAAAAGAAAATGGGTTTTTTGTCAGGCAATGATTTACAGAACAAATATATTCAGATTTCAAGTGAAAACATTTCATTTTTTTCAACCACCAGGCCTGCAAATCCATCTTGGGGCCTCCAAGCAGATTCTTTTCTTGTTTCTCATGGATAGTAATAAAGTTTCTAGAGACCATCTGTGGAAAAGGCCCAACATGTCTACAGACTTTGCAAGCTGGGAAAATATACACAAATGTGGAAATTTCCCTTCTTTTTATAGGTTATCTATAGCCTAACTAGTAAGATGCCAAGAGAATTTTTACAGGACAAACAGCAAACTAGCAGCAGAAGAAGGGAAAGGGATGTGTTGCCTGGTCTTGTGCTCAGTGCATTAGGGTGTTAGTAAATGTACAGAGGGATGTTTGTTTCAAGGAAGGAAGACTGTGAGAGTCAAGAAGAGGGGAGAATTTAAGCTCTTTCACTCTGTTGATTGCTGGGGTTTCCACGTATCATGACATGCTGCTGGGGGTTGGGAGACTGGAAGATGTATTCCTGTGCTGCAAATGGAGGGATGCTGTGGAGAGCAGCTGTTTGGAGACAGCCTTCCTCGTCCTCTCCTGGAATGGGAAAAGTTTTCTGTGAGCTTCTTGGACTGATAAGTTCTTGCTACAGTGGCACAGCTGCCAGGAGGTGTGCACTGCAAGCACAGAATCAAAGGCTGGTCAGTGCTCAATGGCCAGGCTTGGGCTCCGATGCATCCTGAAAAGATGAGAAAAGGGCTCTTGATACCTTACGTGTGAGTCATGGTAACCAGAAGCTACTGAACTCTAACATCAGACTCTCCTAGAGAGGCCATCTAACCTCCTGTACCACTGTACTGTTTGCCCCCATGGCTGTGGACACCTTAAAGGTGACCAGATGTGCCTGCTTTTCCTGCTCTGCAGTGTGATGCTGCTTCCATGCTGCTTCCTCCCAGACAGCCAAGACAATGTTCCTGGCCCACCTGCCCATCACTCCCTTCTCAGGCAGTGTGGAGCTCATGGAGCTGCTAGCCCGAAGGAGAAATGAGGACCACATCCCTTGTATTGGCTGAATGCTTTTTGCTCTCCTCAAGTGAGCAGACATATATTAATCATTGTATATCTAGATTAAAACTCATTAGTGAAAATTTAATTTACTTACATGAAGCATGGCATATATGGCTGTACGAATCACAGGGCTCTACTTTCCGTTTGATGCACCTCCGCATTTTTAGGATGGTCCTGTGGCCAGGGGTGCTCAGGGCCGGCAAACAGTTTCCTTTCAAGGCTGCTATCAGCAAGGAGGTTGCAGCCACCTTTCATTCTCTCACGGAGATCTTACTTTTGTTCCCTCTTGCTTTGTTGCTTCCCTTTATATATAACACGAGTCATTCAGAGTCAGCATAATTGTTTGTTCAGAATAGGGGATGGAAAAATGTGAGAATAATTCTGGTAATGGAAGTAGAATATAAACAAAGAGCTTAGAGAAAGTGGAGAAGCACTGGAGAGGTTTCCTGTTTAAAAAAGGAAAATGGAAATATTAAAATGGCTACTTATGGAAATGTAGAATAAACCTGCCACAGGTTAATGAAAAAGGAAGCATTTGGATCTGCTCACAGGTCCATGAGGTATTTTAACATAGACAGTGGCAACAAAAGAGATAACCTTTCTTCTATTTGGAAAATGGCTTTTATAGTACTTAAAGTCACATGGCTTTCACACACCTGAAATAGAGTGTAAGTACTTGACAGCATAACACAGACACAAGGGTCTGTGCAGATTGCATTGCTCCTGAGAGCACTGGAGTGGGGAAGGAAAATCACCACGTTTATTTCAGTCCTTGTCATTACTGCTGGAAAAGAACCTCTCAGATAAGGGCACAAAGGAAATCAGTGACAGGATTCCCACCATGGATCCTCTATTGTTCCTCCCTGAGTTCCTAAGAACCTCCCAAGACCTAAGTCTTGCATCTCAGCAGGCTCATGGGACCTTGTTTTGGAGGACAGGATGTATTTCAGAGCTTCATAGTCACCCTGATATTACTGCGTTGCCCATTTCTAATGTGGTAAAAGAAAGAACATTTCCTAGGATTACTTTCTTGCTTAAGTGCATGTGTTTCACTTGTTATTTCAGATTTATTGGTGTTTACTTATTGCTGAATAATGAGCCTGAGGGTAATGGAAATCTTAATAGGCTAAAAATTGGAGCCAGTGTCATCAAAAGCTTCCTGTTCTTTACTGGTGCAGCGTTGCCACTTTATTTGCTTACTCTGCAGGGTAAATGTGTTTGTTGCAACATGTTGGCCAAAATCCTGATTCACACTTACAACCGGGCTGGGATTTAATCCCGTGAGCTGTCTGCCTGCAGGAAAATGTGAGGGAAGTGGCTGCCACTCAGCCCTGCAGCATGGCAGGGCTGTGCATGTGTGTCACCATGAAGCTCCAAGGACATGTTAAGTGATTGGAGACATGCAGCAGAGCTGAGCCCATGTTATCCTGACCAAAGACACCCATTTCAGCAATGCCAGCCAGGCCAGGGAAACATGGTGTGAGTCGTGGGGAACTCCTGTGATGCAGTGGGGGCATGCAGAGGGTCAGGCTGTGGCTCAGATGGTCTTCTGAATGATGCTACCCCAGCTAAAATGTTACACGTAGCCTGTAGATGCTCATGTGGCCAAGTCAAGGTGAAACTCAGTAATTTTGAGGGCTGGATGGTAATTTTACAGCTGAACAATGTTTCTAGAAGCCATGAGATATTTCAGTTTCAGTGCTTCCATGGGTGGCCCCCTGGTTATGCTAGCTATCGGTGTGTCCTGGAGGGCCACCACTGTGTCAAGAGCTATGGAGTACACCAGCTCCCCAAGAAATGGCAATGACTTCTTGTAGTCAACTGAAACAGAATGGGGATGTGGCCTGCACATCTCGTGTTTCTCTGGGGTGGCTGACACCTCTGAGATGTGGGTGTCTCACAAGATGTTTTAATTCAAACCCACACCTGTGGGTACTCGCCAGGAGCCAGAGCCAAGCAGCGCTCCTGCCTGGCCCCAAGCACTGTGGCAGCAGATCAGCCTCCCAGAGGAAACACCACAAACCCTTCCACCCATTCCTCCAACTGATCTAGTAATTTCCACTTGGTGGAGGAGACAGAGGGGAGGAAGAGCTTATGCATAGTCCTAAGATGAAAATTACTTTACCCTAATGTTTTTTTTAACTCATCACCCAAACTGTATTTTCAAGTCTTTGCTAACAAGAAGGTCTTCTGATGAGCAGCAGGAGTGCTTTGTAAAGGAATTTGCAGACCAGAGGTGCTCACCATCAATTTCCTGCTGTCTACGATTACTATCATTGCATTTTTGAGGCACTTTTAAAATAAACTATGCAGTGATGTAATGCACACAAAAGGGCTGGGGTGGGAGTGCAGAGAAAGGAAAAGAAGCAGCATCTGGATTTTGACTGGTATCTTCCATAGAGCATCTTGATGTCTGTAATTAGTGTCATGTTATGAGAGCTTAAAAAAATAAAGGCGCCAGAGTTCCAAATAAAACATAAAATGGCTTTGATAGAATAAATGTTACTATCATTGTTTAAAAATGTTGTGACCTGTCTGCTATAGTTTCTGAGAAAGATATTTTCCAGTGCTGCTGCTCTTGCCCTGACTCTTTTTAAAATTCTATTATTACAGATAAGGACAGAGGAAAATCCTCAAGACAGACTTGTTTTAAATCTCTGTAACACAATGCCAACATTGTCTCTCCTCAAGCTGAACTTCTAAATTAAAATAGGCATGATCTTTAACAGAGCTCTGAAACACTCTGTTCTACAGACACTTTATCCCCTTTATTAGAGAACATTAATAATTCAAATGTTATGGCTTAGGTTAGGCAGACCCATTTGTCTGGTGTTGGAATAATTTAGCTGTACTCCATTGTTCAGAGCTGTTTCGATACCCAGTGGGCCAAATTCTGCAGCTTCTTTGAAAGTCATGGGAATTTTACCTGCATCTTGGCTATATATTGGGGAAGGAGACATAAATAATCAGTCCTGGCAACCTTTTTCCTTGACTTTAGCGTGCAGAGAGAACATACAAACACACACTCCCAGCCCAGTTTTGCAGACTGCATAAGGCAACATTTCCATTTCAGCTGGCTGGATTTTTGCCTTAGCAGGGCCTCTAGTTTTTGGGATCTAAAAACTTTACATAAACACACTTGCAATAACACATATGCAACCCACCTTAGCAGCAAGATTTCCCCTAAGCTTTTATTTTACCGTGTATGAAGCAGGATTTCTTCACTGCAGTGTGCACATATGCAACTGAGTGCATCACATTTTCAAATCACAGGGGTTTACTGTGACTTTTTTTCTAGACTGGAGAAGCTGACCCACTTTCTACCTGTAGGTTAGATGTAGAACTCATTAGCAACAGTGATTTCCAGGTCTACACACCTATGAAGTCTTTGGTTTAAGATCAAATGTATCACCCATGTAGTGGCAAACAGATTAGAATCATAGAATCATTTAGGTTGAAAAAGACCTCTAGGATCATCAAGTCCAACCTTCGTCCAACATCTCCCTGACCCCTAGACCATGTCTCAAAGCACCACATCTACTTGTTTTTTGAATGCCTCCCGGGATGGTGACTCCACCACTTCCCTGGGCAACCTGTTCCAATGGCTAACCGCTCTTTCAGTAAAGAACTTCTTCCTGATATCCAATCTAAACCTCCCCTTGAGGCGATTCCCTCTTGTCCTGTCATTAGTTACTTGGGAGAAGAGACCAACACTGGCCTCACTACTGCCTCCTTTTAGGTAGCTGTAGAAAGCAATGAGATCTCCTCTACGCCTCTTCTTCACCAAGCTAAACAATCCCAATTCCCTCAGGCGCTTCTCATACGACATATTCTCCAGACCTCCCACCAGCTTCATTGCTCTTCTCTGCACCTGGAAAATCTATGTTACATACAGGTGGTATATTTCTCTGACATGAAACCACCTCTACATCCAAATACTGCTGAACTTGAAGTACTTGGGATGTGGGTGACCTCCATAGTCTAACACTAATGAAACACAAGAACTGCCCTGAAGAGGATTTGTTTATCTCTTTCAGAAGAAGCAACATGGATGGTGGAGTAGGAAGATCCTATTCTACACCTTGCCTGGAGTGAAAGGGCCAATGAAGCTCTACTAGTCTTGGTCGGCTGCTGTGCTGTAAACACCACTTCCATATAATGTTGAACCTTACTTTCTATTGATAAACAGGTGACACTGAGACACTAACCTTGCTTCAAGTTGCCATTCCAAGAGAAACAGAATCCTTAAGGGATAGAATTCCCATAAGAGATATTAGTTATCTGGACATAGAATAGAAACAGCTTCTATACTATATAATTTTATGTTAAAATTTATAGCTATGTATTACATAAATATATTAAAAAAATAAAGTTGGATGCTTGGCTTCCACCAGTGTTAGTCTCAGAGCAGATCATTTCTCTATTAAGTTCAAGAAAAGCAATCAGACTGACTTTCTCATATACGTTTGGCTTCTACATTACGAAACACGATAAGCAACATACAATTAAACTTGAAAGTGAGAAGGAGTGCAAAAGTAGACACGTATTTATTACTACTTTCACCGAAGACAGTCTGCCAAATGCAACTTACAGAGAAAATTTCCCTATAATTGCATGGAAGAAAGCCCAATTGGGTTTTAGTGCCTCTGTTTAGATATAAGAAACCAAAATTAATCTGCCTGCTCATCCACAGATGTAGAAGTGTCACACAGGATACCTAAGGGTACTTGAGGCAGATTTTTAAGGAGATGTGGGAACTTTAAATTACAGTTGATGTCTAATGGGCTATCAAAGGCCCAGTTTGACACCTACGGATGTTCTCTAAAATCCCACCTGATATCTTTAGGTAGTCAAATACATTCACAAGTTGACCCCACGTTTCCCTGACCTCCAAAACTGAAGATTTGACTCTTCCCCATTTCAAAGGTATTTTGCCAAGGAAAATATAGTAAAGTTGACTAACTGTTTTAACCATGGTAATGGGAGACTTAGACAAGAAAATACTGTTAAAAACCTCACATTTTGTTCACCAGCCCAAACAAAAACCACACAGGAATGAAAATGGTTCCAAGTTACTCCCCTTCTGCATACTTTAGCCAGAGGCAGGGGCTAAGCTCATTATTAAAAGTTTAAATAGTTGTCCCTCTGACCTTGCACAGGAGGGCAGGTTTCATGTTGCATTACTGAAATGAGGGCAGGTCCAAGTGTATGCACCTGCCTTTTGGGGAGAATTTCATTTGACTGGGTGAGATTGTCCATGGCAGAGCACTAGTTTAAGTAGATAGCGCCCACCAGTTATGTTTGAGTGAACTCATTAATTCTTCTGTGACTTTTAAAGCTAGCGTGTTTCCACTTATTTCTCTGAAGAACATCAGTTCTTCTCTGTGTGTTAATACTAATTTCTGTGCCAGGAATTCAGCTGATTTCTTTATCTAGGTTGCAATGAAGGCAATAATGGCCAAGCACTCTCGGCGGCAGGGGCCAGCAGCCCCCAGGGCAACTGCTGAGCTTTCCAGTGGCCCAGGCGTATCCCAAACCTGCTCCCCACCATTCTGTGGTGCAGCTGGGGCACTCCTGGAGATGAACTGTCACTTGTGACAAAAACATAGAAATGTATGATGAAGCTGTGGATGAGGAAGAGTAGACACTGCAGCAGCAGCATGAGGAGGAAAGGCAGCAACTGAGAAACTGGCATTGAGACGTGAGAAACCTGGTTCCTGGTCCCAGACTGCCTGCAGCTTTCCTGGGCATGCTTATTCTGTTCATTTCATTTATCCATCCCTCAATTCTCAAGGGACTTCCTGATGAAAAAAAACATGAGTATATGTGAGGTGCTGAAAGCACATGGTTATCATGTGTAAGACTAAACATAGAGACAGTAGGAAAAGGAGCCGGGTGCTTACATATGTGATGTATAAGTCTCACAAAAGGGTAAGCATACACAGTTCTACTAAATCACTGTGGCCTTCAAATCTACTTAAATGAAACCTCACATAGTCTGTTCAGCTGTTCCTCATAAATCATAATTTTAGTTAAAAAATGAATTTCATATTTCTTCTGGGTTTTTTTCTCTCCCATAGCAATGTTCCTGGAACTGTTGCAGCCCAGAGGTCTAAGAGAATCTTCCCTGAGAAAAAATTCCCATCCTTGGATCTGGGGACTGGAGTCAGACTCTGGAAAGGACCCAGACCTGGAGGAAGAGAACGCTGAGGAGAGGGAGAAGAATAGAAAGGACTTGGTGTTAGAGCTCTTGCACAACAAACTTGTGTAATCTCCAGTGCTGTCTCACAAAATGCTTGTAAGTAAATGGTAAAGGGGATGATTTGATGGGAAGGAAAGCACTTAAAAAAGTTTGAAGCAAGCCTTTCTCCTGTTTGGAACAACAAGCTACATTTGCCAACTTCTCCTTCCCCCTGCCACCCCCAATTTAATGTTTGTGTTGCCTGAAATTCTGTAGTTCTGTGGTAGCTGTGTTTGCACTTGTTTTCCTCTCCTAATATTTTACCCTGAATTTATTCCCTGACCTGGTAGAGAAAGAAAAAGTCCACCTGCATCCCATCTTTCTGCTCAGAGACCCACTACACTGCCTGAACAGCCTCTGGAAGACTCATTCTGTAGCCAAAGAGAACTGTTTCTTTTCCAGAGTGTTCAGATTTCTTTGTGCACTTACCAGGACCACTGTGGCTCTCCCCTTTGAAGGATGAGATGAAAGCACAAGTCACTTCCCCTTTGGTCAACCTGAGGTCTTCAGTTTTTGTCTCTCAATACAGGCTGGATATAAAGAGATGAATTGGTCATTGTCCCTAGGGGGATCAATGCACCTTGCTGTGACAGATTACAGGACTTCTAAGAAAAACTTTCCAATGAAATAGCAATGACTATGAAATTGCACCAGTAATATACAACTCTTGGGCTTTTTCAAGACAATGCAAAAACCCTGGTGTGCAAAACTGGTTTTGTATTAAACTTGTCCTAGTTTCACAATCATGATGTCCCACTGGATTACAGCAGGTCTGTAAGACAGAACTACATATACATGCAGAAGCTGAATCGCAGGCCTCCTTTGGGAGATGATGTCCAACCATTTGACTGGCAACGTCCACACTTGTTTAGTAGTAGCATGACAGGAGCTCCAGAAACCCTAACGTGTCCCCATTCTTCCAGGTGCTGTATGCATGGCCAAGACCAGTCACTTGTCTGAAGAATTTGCAACCATCATGCTGCCACTGTTCTTCTGCTTCATGTCACATCGGTAATATCAAATGATGTTCTGTTTATTGTCAACCTAACTTGCATCCAGGCTCATCAGTGCCTTCCAACACTCATTTCCAAAATTGTTGGTCCCCAGTTCCTGCTTGTGAAAGATGGGTCCTGATGTGAGTGCACCAAGCAATGAGAGCTGGTCAGGTGCCCTGCCTGGGGAGGCAGTCAGAGCAACTGCCTTGCAGCAGGCAAGGAAAATCTAATTACTTACTCCTTTAACAATCTTACAATATTATGCTGTAAGAAGACATGACTCTCTGAGGAGAGAAAAATAGAAGTAGCATTCATCAGCTCTTCAAATGGTTGAAAATGACCTAGCTCTGTCCCAAACAGAGGTATTACAAACATGACAAATATTGTAGTTATCCCGCCTTCTGCAGTTTCCACTACTCTTAATCTGCCCTGATGGACAGTCCCTTTAGCTGCAGCATTCACTTTCCTTCCCTGAAGGAATGTCTCAGTTGCCATATTTCAGAGCTGTTTCTCTTCAGATACACCATGAGCTGAATTTGTGCTCTGTTTCTGCTCTTCCCTATGCTCTTTGGCCCTCAAGCTTGACCCCATAACATGAAGGACTCAGTCCACAAGCCCTTCTCTCTTTGTGGCTCTCAATGAGAAGACACCAGCCCATCACTCTAGTGGTCTCCCAGTCCTCTGCTGCTCTTTCCATAGACCTCCCACTAAGCAAGTTTCCTCTTTCTCTATTTATTCACCCCCAAATGCTGCCACACAGCCTTAATTAGGTCCATCTGGGAAGCATATGTTCAGCTGCAGGGACTTTGGATCCACATTAAAGGGGCAAGTTCTCCATGACAGAAAGACTTAGAGACCAGGTCCTTAATCTTTGCAGGAAGACAAATGCTGAAAAGAAGAGTTGTCCTTTTTGCTGACAGTCAAGGCATTCTCTGGATGAATATATCCCACTGATATAAAATTGGATCAATACAGATGAGTTAGAGGATTTGGCAGCACTTTCTCTCTGATGTACACAGTATCTTCAAGCTCTCTTTTTCATTAACAATTCTCCTGACTCGTGGACTAGCAATGGCAAAAGAAGAGCAAATCACACAAGGGTGTTCATTAACCTTGGAGGTTTCCTGTAAGGGCCCACTAGACTCTTCCAGTCTGGCTCAAATAATAGTTATTACTAAGGAGAAATCTACCTATGACTCCTGAGAGATGATATGCTCTTCAGACTTGGTATTTCTGGAAAGGATTCAGCAGGAGTGAACAAAGATGGCAACTTGCCAGTGGCCAGGACAGGTGGCAATGGAGGATTGACCAGGAACACAAGACCATACAGCAGCATCACTAGTACCTCTTTAGCTACCAACCAAAACCACTGAACTACGCATTTTTCTTATTCTCAGATAGTCAGACTCATAGTACAAAGTGCTGTAAGGTGCACATGGATGTAAAGCATCAGTAAGACATACCGAGCTACCTTTCCCCCTCCATCTCATTCCTGTACTTTGTTTCTGTTTGGAGGTAACAGTGTGGAGTAGCTAGAAGAGAAGCCACCATGGTCTAGAGCATTAGCCTCCTAGATAGATGGGTAGGAACAGAAACTGCTAAGTTGGGTAGGGATAGTTGGAGTATTGCCTCTGTCCTTCAAACCTGTTGGCTAGTGGAGCCAAGCAGGCACAGAAGAGTAAGGTAGGCTGTAAAGACATTCAGACAGCTGCCCCATACTCGGAGGGACTCAACAGTCATCAGTCCTTAGACTCACTTTCTTTTATCCACAGTTGATTCCAGGAAAGCAGGAGGAATGTGAGTTGAAGATACTACTAGGAAACATAATTTAGGAAAGCTCTAGAATTCATCACATCTTGGCAAATTAGGAAATAATTATTTTTTGAACTCTTGTAATATTAGAATTACTTTAAGGCAGAGGCCTTGGGTATCTTTAGGAAAGTCTCTTCCAGTGGGATTCACTTGCCTTAACATCTCCAGTGCAGGTGCCGACAAAGAATCTTCCTACATCTAGCGAGCCTTCTCATGGAGAGATACAAGCTGTATGAGGGCATGACTCATCTGTCCAATTTCATTGTCTGCCTCTGGAAGATTTAAGTCATGTTTTGGAAGTGCCTTTTTCCATTTAAGCTGATATTATAAGGGTCAAAAAGACTTCTTCAGGGATAGATATCAAACACTATGCAAAGGTACCTTACCCTGACTTTCTAAACCAGCTTTGAAGACTAGCAGGTCTGCATGGATTTCCTACACATCTTCTGGGGCATAGCATTACCAGGAATGAGTGTCTGGCTTTTCTGACCTTTAACACATATTATAAAGTCTCTCTCTTTGCCTTGGCTTCCCTTGAAAATAAGGCGGAATGAGGAAGTTGCGAGTTTTTGTGGGACACAGGGAATCACTTTTTTCAAAGTCAGCATTGGATCCATGTAGATATTTTCACTAAAAAGTGTGCTTTTAAAAGTGTACATGTCCCGCTTACAGAGTTTAGTGGGTGATCCATACATTACAGCTGTAAAATTCATAGTTTGATTTTGCAGCCTTTGAAGACAGGAGTAGTCCTGCACAGTGTGAAGGGGCAAAACCCTGGAACTCTATCAATTTTTATCAGCTGAAGGACTGGCCAGTCAGTGTGAGTTAGGGCTGTGAAATCACCTCCCAGAGAAGTCTGGGAGAAGCCTCTTTCCAGTCTACAGAACTTTCCTTAGACCAGGTAGGAAAGCAGTGAGGGCAGAAACTCCAGAGCCCACCCGCAATCACATTTCCTTGTCCAAGAACATCAGATTTTTGGGATATAGGCTGAAAAATAAAAACATCCTATAAGGAGACTTTTTAATAAGTTGGGGCAGCCAAGTATGTGAAAACTCCTGTGATCTTCTCAAGCCTTGTTGGGATTGGCAGAGAGGTTTCCGAAGCACATGGAGGTGGTCAGACACTTGAAAAGGACTGAAGTGTCAAGTGCCAGGTGAAAAAAAAAAAATTAAAAAAAAATCTGTTAAATGTTATCACAGTATCTTTTCTTGATGAGGTAAATTTCCATGCACTTGTGACTCACTGTATGGAAACTTCATGCGCTGATTCAGGCCATAAGCAGCCTGGCTTTATCCAGTGGGTGTATGATCTTTCCCAAACACTGTCTGCTTCAGGATTTTGTGCAATTCAACATGAACTCATTCCATGCACCACATCCCATTAATAGATTATCTCAGCATCATTTAAATCAGTGCATTGTGGCATCTCATTCCTGAAAATAATTGCATATCAGATAAGATCTTTCCTGTGCCTGCATTGCCATGACTTTTTTTACCTGTCTAGAGGCTTCCAGAAGCAAATGTGTAGGGGGAAGCCTCTCTACAGCTTTTGTGCCTTTTTAAAAATAACCACAGGCTCCCTGAAACTGATGTTGTCTTAGATGAGCTGAGCTAAGCAGTGCAGTGTTTAGTACAGATGTGGTAGGACATGATTAACTTCATCAATGATGTAATACTCTTCACCTAAGAGTGTCCATGCCCTGTACATCAGGGACTCCTGTAACTCTGGGCCCATAGTGGCACTGCCAGGTAGTTGTGCTCTAAAAGCCCAAGTCTCAGGTACTACAGAAAAATCTTTGTGACTTGATCTTACAGTGCTTTTTTTCCTGAATGATCTACCTTAGCACAAACAAGATTTAATTCAGAGAAGTCCTGCGGTCAGTGGGCACAAGAAAAATAGCCTCTAATTACTACCGTTTAAAATTAATGGACCTGTGAATGTTTGTGAGGTTGTCTAGTAAGTTGGAGTGGTTTTGGTATTGGTGTTGGTGTAGACACACAAGCTGTTCCTTCGTTTTACTGTAGTCTATATTGGTATGTAGCTCTACTGGCAAGAACACTGTTCAGAACACAATTTTAAAATTATAGTGCTAAGAAGCAGCGATGATGCTTATAAAGATACAACTAGAGTAAGTAATGAATCAAGGAATTCAAGAAGCTGTGAAATTACTGGCCTTAATGTATATGTTGACTATATGCAGTGTTCTTTAGTTTCATAATCTGGAGATTTGTGCTAACATTTCTCATGCCTTTCTTTTGCAAAGAGGAGGCCATCTTACCTAGAAGGCTGGTGAGCAATATAGTTCATCAGGTTTTGAACAGAAATTGTACAAATTCAACAGTGACTTAATAGCATTCAAGTTGTTTCACGCACCATACCGCATTAGGTTTTAAGGTCTGGTTTCTTTGGTTCGGAGAAGAGTTTAAGAGCACAGCGTACCTCTTTTAAGATACTTGCACTGTCAGGATGATGCATAAACTGATCTGCTCATAGAAGATAAAACTGGCTCTGTGGATCACAGTAAAATTCACAGGCTCAAATGCCATTCTGGTATTCAGAGGCACCGCTGCTGGAGTTCCGACCTTACTGTGGAAGCCGGTGTTTGCTATATTCAAAGGGGAAAGCCCGTGCTGTCTAAGGTTTAAGACATCTGGCTTGTTGTTGTAAACCTTAAAATTCCAGAGAGTAAGAGCCATTTTCAGGTACTCAATCACAAATCAGATTTGAGGTTATCAGTGTGTACATGTAAGGTTTAGGATTCCTTTTAATCTATGTAAACAGTGTGCTCAAGAGCTGCATGTATTTATGTAGAGATCAAAGAGGTGGCAACATCTATGGAGAATAAGCAGCGAGAAAAATCGTAAGGATGGTAAATGATCAGTTGTGAGAAGGAAAACTTGAAAAACTTGATTCTAGATATGGCAAATAGGTTGCACTCAGATGTGGCTCTGACATGTGCACGCTGGGCTGGCATGTCACCCAGTGCTTGTAACCTCTCATTACCGAGTAACACTGCATTAGGTCCTGGGGACGCAAAGCCACTTGGCCTCCAGCATTCTCCTACCAGCAGCTTCCTGTCTCTTAGTCAGCTGCTGCCTGCAGCCAGAGTGGCACCACGTAGAGTCATGGTGCATTGCTCCATGCCAGGGCTGGGGTCCTTTTCACCATCAGCTTTAGCCTCCTATCCTGGCAGCATGACCAGCTGTATGGTCTCTTCCCAGAGCTTCCACTTTTGCTGCTGTCCTGCCTTGCTGTCTCACACTTTTAATCTGACTAAATGCATGCTGAAAGTGCGGAATTTACTCTGGCCCTTACTTCCTTTCTCTGATGGCTTTGGGCTAGTTCTGCTGTGGCCTGAGCATATCCAGCAAAGCATCCAGCAATCTCCACATCCACAGAGATCAGCAGGCTCCCTAGCTGCCTTCTTGCTGGCACAATATTGGGAAATGAAGGCAACAGCACCTGACTTATTGCTATATAGCGTATGAGGCAAGGACCCTATCCACATCCACTCAGGCTGCCCACTTGCTGGCTCCATGAGAAGTGTCAAGGTGAGGGAATAAACAACCTGACAGAGGAACAAGAAGCCTTGGTTAATGGCTGCTGCTCCCCTTAAGCTAAGCTGCTCCTTGCACGCGCTACAGCCAACGGAGAAAGGCTCTGCTTGCTTTACCATGGTCATTTGTGTCCCTTCTCCATGCCACATTGGCTGCTAGAAGATGGTCTCCTTCCTAGCAGCTTCTTTCACAGAAAGCTGAGGGTGGCACGACAGTGTGATGAAAAGCTGCTGAAATGTACTTTTTAATGAGAAAATGAAGTGTTTTCCATTGTGGTATGATGACTTTTTTTTCTCAAATTCAGCAAAAAAAGGGGAAACAAAAAGAGGAACGTGTTCATTTGTTGTAACTGGAGTTTGTGAAACGAGGTCTTCTTGAGAAAGCTACCAAACATTCATTTCAAAGAATACGGACATTTTGGCATCCAAATATTATAGCATGTCCAGAATATAATTAGCTCCTGAAGTGGTTTGAACTTGTAAATATGTCTTTAGATCATAAACTGGTCCAGTAGCTATGCCGAGCTTTAAAGCTGACTCTTGGAAAAACAAGGCTTGGAAGGAGAGCTCAAGCCACAATAGACATACACTAGGACCCAAGAGAATGTTTTTCATGCATATGGTTCATCTATTTACATATTTTACTGTAACCTTTTCAAAACCCTTGTGCCTCGGGCAGTGGATGAAATTACTATTAGAACAATATAGGTAATCATGGATGGTTTCAGCTGTTTAGCTGCCAGGATATATTTCATTCACAATTTAATTCACAATTTAATTTTCACCAGGCAAGGGAAGAAAGAATGAGAACCATCTGCATTGCAACTGTCAGAGGACCTTAGATGCATCATGGAAATTAATTCTCACAACAAGCCAACAAGTGAGACTGGAGAACACGTTCTCTGTTGGGTTAATTAAGGTACAAAAGGGTGGAATGATTTCCTACAAATGAGCTCAGTGGCAAAAATTGAAAGAAGAACCCAGAAGACACAAAGGATATTCCTGCTTCTCTCTTCTGACTTCTCAAATATACTCTCCACACATGAGAGAACGGATTCAGATCAAACAAGAGCTGATCCAGACCATTGCCCAAAACCTAAGTAGTTAAAGTCTGTATAGTGCTTTCAAACTATAAAGTACACTATAAGTGCTAAGTATTATTATTACTTTGAATCAAACAAAACCCAAACCTGCTTGCGAGGTTCAAAAATATTTGCTTAACTTTTATGTATTTATTTTAAATTCTGGCTTGACTCTGTGCTTCCTGTTGTCTCCTGGGACCGAAAGTGCAGAGACTCCAATGCCACAAGGTGGCTGTGCTAGCAGTGTTTCTGACTTGGCTGGAGACAAGGCGCTCTGGAAATCTCACAAGAAAGCCTTCTGTGTGACTCTCCACAGACAGCTTAATCCACCTGAAAAGCGGTGGGCAAGGCGTTTGCTGCAGGAAAAGCCCCCGCTGAAGTCAGAGCATGCTGCTGCGGGGTGGCCAGGATGGTATTATACTTACTCAGCAGGAGCTGAAATTTTGGAGGTAGCTCTTTCCAGAACAGGGAGATGACACGAGGGTTTTCAAAAGGGCCTAGATGACTTAGGGACACAGTACCTTTGATTGCTTCCTTGAATCAGGGGTTTTAGAACTCTTGTGCAAGCTGTGATTGATGACTTCCAGCCAGCCAGCATACATCATGGAGAAGGGGTGGGAAGAGGATCATCTGCACGAGACGAACTGTCCTGCAATTAGTCAAATCATCACAAAGTCTATCTGTTTTCCTCATTTGATAGCAGCCCGTTCAGCTCACCCCTGAGGTTTGCGTTGCTGTTTGAAGTCTGAAGTAAGAGGTATTAACCTCTTAACTGCTTCTGGCCCTACCTGGCAGAACTGCACGCTACACTGATTTCGGTGGAATGCCAGTAAAATGTTGGCAAAGGAACAGATGCTGTTGGGACCCAACAGAGAAGTGGTTAGCCGCATGTATGTTGTTCAGCACAGCAGCCTGAAAGCTCATATTGTGAGAAGCACTTTTCACCATGTGTAAAGTCTGACACATATTTCAAAGGAAAGCTTTTAATTACAGTTGGCAGGTCTGTCCCCATGGCTGAAAACTGACTTAATTTTTGACCCCAGAAGCAGAAGAGTCTGTAAACCAGGTTGCCATTGCAGTAGTAATTCAAATAAAGAGCTTCAGCTCTTTACATGGGCTGTGTGACCCACCAAAACGACTGTTGGGCTATAGACTATAAAATAAGTGCCTTGAAACAAGTCACATTGTGCTTCAGTTTCCTCATTTACAGAACAGGAGAAACAGCATGCCCATTCTTATAAAGTGCTGTTGGACCTAGGGGTGAAAACCCCTCCCCTTCCTATTATTAATTACAGTGTATCCTGATGATGGGGGCCATAGACATGTCCTAACTGTAAAGCTGGGTCCAGATTTGCATTTAGACTGTCTCTGAATTCACAAGTGTTTCAACTCTACGTTTCATTTCAGGTCAGTAATGCCACAGTCAGGACTAAACCTGAGCCTGGGTTACCCAGAAGATGGGAAGTTTGGAGAGGAAGAATTTGATTCAGGATGTCATTGCTGTGGCACAAGGGACAACCGCTTTGCAACATAGCAACCTTCCAGCCAAAGTTAGGTCTGTACCACACCTAGCCCTAATTGCCGTCTTGCTCAGAAATGCCCATTTTCACTCAGCTTGGCACCTCTTTACACTTTATATTTAGGCTCTAGCAAACTCAGTAAGAGCCAGAGATTTCATGAATAGCACCATGCTAATGAGACTCAGGACCTTTTTTTTCAGACATAAAGGGAAACCCAGATTTTGGATTATTTCACTAAAATAAGTTGAAACTGAGCTATTGGAAATTAGCTGCTTCTTTTTTTTTCCTCCTCTTTTTGGGGGAGGAGGGGGTTTGCTTTATTTCTCTGTCTTGTTCAGCAAACCACCTTTTTCTCTAATAAAATTAGAAGAATGAATGCTGAAAACTGAACTGATGAAGTAAGAAAACATTTCATTACGGAGAAAAAAATTAGGAAGAAATAACTGCTGAGAAAACTGCAGGTGCCAGCACCTTGGGGACTAAGCACTTTTTTTAAGATGTCCAGCTCAGCAAGTTGGAAAGTTTAGATATTTTAGACAAGTCATCCAGAGACTGACAAACAGCTTGCAAAAACTAGGTTATGGTGTGCAAGGTGCCTGGGAGCCCAGCCTACCCTGGAGCCCGCACCAAGGAGGACCTTGTCTATGCCCAAGGAGATTTATTCATTGGTCTGTGAGTGTGCTCGGTGCTTGAGGAAAAACAGAGGTGAGGACTGACAGTCTCTGCCTGCAACTGTAGTAGTGACACTTTAGGCAGCCCAGCTAGTCCAGCCCTTTCCTGAGCTGCAGCCTGCTGCAGGGAAGCCTCCTGGCTGTGTGGGTGCTCCTGGCTGAGGAATGTGCCAAATCTGAAGTCTCCAGGGGCAGCTGCCTGCAGAGCTCTGATTGGTACCTCATGGCTATAAGTGCTGATTTTTGTGTGAAGACAACTAGAATACTGGATTATGAAGGGGTGGGGGTTTTAGTTTCTCCAGCTTTTCTCCTTTCTCTTTTCCAAAGCTGTCTGACAGTCTCACGAGGACATCAAGGAGTATTGTCCATCTGTGCATTGTCTTGACTTTTAATTCATACACAGCAGTGGCAACCAGGCACCGGACCTCTTCTCTCACCCTCCCACGGACCATTTATTTTAGATGAGAGGAGGGACGTAACGTGGTAAATACAGGGGGACAGACCTGGCAAAAAACAAGAACCAGCTGACAGAGAAGGGGAAGAAAAATTCCTCCTAGTGGTCATCACTGTAGGCCGATATGGTTTCATTATTATCTCAGGAAGGAAGTAGCAATGCACAGAGCAAGACAAACTGTCCAGCTGTAACACCTGGACACCACAGTCGTTTTCACCAGTGACTAGATGAGAAAATGAGCTTTCAAGCTACTGCCAAGTATCTTTCAAATAGCTGCTCCTCCAACACAAGAAGACTGGCTCTGCAAGAAGCCTACTGCTTGATTTTATGCTCTGACAGTGGTGTATGTGTCCTTCTGTGTGCTGCATTATGTATATACACATATTCCTCAGACACAGCTTTCCAAAAATAACCCCCTGTCAACGTTCCACTTAAAATGATGAGTTTGCACAACAAGCACCTTAGCGCACAACTGTGCCGAGCAGGGTGGCTAGCTTACACATGCTTGCTGCAGCCAGGCACTTGGAGCAAGATGGATTACAGCATGTATTTACTCTGGGGCTGGTTTCTTTCTTCTCTTTTGGCTTCTCCCAGAACCACCATGCCAGTAGGCACCACCTGGTCCTGATGGATTTTTAAAGGTGCCAGTAAGGAGCTGGGCAGGCACTGTGATTTGGTTGTTAATGGTAAAGAAGTGCCTAAAATTACAGACAGTTTTAAAATCTGTAGCCTGTGCAGATCTTTGGGCACATAACATATTTTTTTTTCATGCATTTGCAAAAAACAAAAAATTATTTGACAATTGAGGTGCCAGTGGATGATGCTAAAGATGATGCAGCACAACTGCCTCTATAATAGCGATGGGTCTGTGTACCAGATGTGGATCCCAGCTCCCCCACCCAGGGCAGTGAGGCTCTGAGCTGACAACAGACATCACTGGGAGCTCTTTCGGGCAGAAACTTTGCTTTTCTTCCCCTTTCTGTGTGGTGCTTCTCAATGATTAGGCCCAGTTAAATGGTCTCTCAGCAGAAACTAGAGGGCATTCCTACTTCCTGCTTGTACGAATACTATAATGCAGGAGCTAGAGGACACTATCATAGACGTTTGTGATTGGTGCTACACAGTGACAGTACATGAGAAGAGTGTGAGCTTAATTTTATTAATGAAAATCTGTGAGTCCATGTGAGAAAGAAAAAAATCTTTGCAGTTAGGATAGTCCAGCTCTGTGTGGACCAGTTTTATCACTATAATCACACATTCATTGAGTTAATTCCATGGTTTCCAAATGTGCTAATACCCAAATAAATTATCTAAACCAAACTGAACCACTTAGACCTTACTGAAACTTTTTTTGCAACAGCTGACACCCAAAAAAATCCCCATTGAAAGATTCCAGTAAAAAATTCCAGCAAAACAAGAAATAAAGGGCAGTGCGGACAGCAGCCTTTTAAATCACTTCACAAACTATTACTGTTGTGATGAACACCCTAGACAAGGTGTGGGTACTAAAAATAAACCAGAGTTCCTTAAATAGCTGTGCAGCATGAAATTATTTAGGAGAGAAGCTACATTTAGTAACTTATTATAACACATCCAGTATGACTTCATGCTAAAAAGTTGGGTGGGTGTAATTCTTCTCTAGCTGAATAGTCTGAAGTTTATATGAGAAGCTGAGTTTTTTTGAGTTTGAGTTTTAATCATTACACAAGCAATTGTAGCTATGCACTGACACCACTAGGACAATAACAATGATTTAACATGATAGTAATAGCAATATAGTCAAAGCTTCATCAGAATTTCCATTTTAAACTCTGTTTATTTAGAAATAATATTTCAACCAGTTAAAACTGCATCAAGCACAAACTTGGCATTTGTGGTCAGCCTGGATGCCTGGATGTAATTACTTTCTTTTATAAAAAAAAAAAACAACAAAGTTGCTTGATTTCTTTCATTATTTTCAAAAGCATTTTTTTCTTTGTTGTTGTTATTGTTGCTGCCATTGTCCAGATGAAAGAAGTTTAATCTTAAACAACACGGTTTTCCAACCATGCTGTCCATAAAGAAAACAAATTGCTCTTGGCATTAAAAACAGATGAGCGATTTAGGTCTGCACGAAGCTTATTCTGCGGCCTGAAGATCAATGGGAACTTTGTTATCCATGTCACTAGATGTGAGTGCTGTGGGAGATGTGGGACCTGAGTTCCCAGAATGCATCCTGATCCGTGCACCACTTGCAGGAGGCGGGGCTGGGCAGGCCATTCACAAACCTGCCAGCTGGAAAGGAAGAGGATCTTCCCAGGTGCCTAGTGATAGGACAAGGGGAAATGGGAGGAACCTGAAACACAAGAAGACCCACCTCAACATGGGAAGAAACTTCTTTACTGTGAGGGGGATAGAGCACTGGAGCAGGCTGCCCAGAGAGGTTGTGGAGTCACCCTCTCCGGAGACTTTCAAGACCCGTCTGGACGCGTTTCTGTGTGACCTTGCCTAGATGAACCTGCTTTGGCAGTAGTGTTGGAGTAGATGATCTCTAGAGGTCCCTTCCAAACCCTACCATTCTGTAATGGTTTTGCCTGAGCATCAGTACCACTCTTCTAAGCTCGATGTGCAGCACATTCAGGTATGGAAAGCATTTCTGCTGCTCTTCCTGGCCCTGTTAAAGAAAAGATTATCCCGAACACAGGATGAAAGCTTGGAGGTGGCTTGGCCCAACTCACAGCATTATTCATAACAGGATAAATTCTAATTCTGAATTGGAATTCACTGTATTTTTGGAAAAGTTCAGAATTGGCCCAACCTTTTGAGTATGTATCTAAGATATCTTCCCAGACAGGAAAAAGAACAAAACCTTACATCAAAATGAAGCCAAGACTGAGAATATGTATCCATATTCAAAGGATAAAAAAGCCCAAAATAGTCATATAATTACCCTAACTCAACCAGTCAAGGCTGCACTTACAACAAATCCAAATGCGTTAAGGGAAAAAAAAGCAGGGCAAAACCACCCAGGCAACATTAATTCTCTCCTGAAATCAAGTCAGATTGGTATTTCAGAGTTTATGACCTTAAATGAGAATTGTTTAAAGCCTCCTTGTTTTCTAAATTGTCCCTCCTTTTTCCAGTTCTGTGTGCCTGGACTTCAGGGAAGAATTAAGTCTCTTCATGTGCCTTGGAAGTATTTAGTATCTTTGAAGCATAATTTTAATTTTGATTTGTCAGAGTTTAAAAAGCCAGTTTGGAGATGATTGCAACAATTGTGCAAGGAAATGTACAAACTTTGAGCTCAGATGACTCATTTTTATGATTGATTTGTGGTTTAGCAGCAGTATATTAAAGTGATGATGCTTCTAAACACAAGTGAAATATTTTCTTTTCGTGAGACTTTAATATATAACAAAACACTGTAGAAACAAGTAGGATGCTTGCCTCATTGATTTTAAGGGGAATTTGTTTCCCAAGAAGAATTTGCTGGTTTGGTATTTTCCTAGTTTCGCAAAAACACTTTGCATGGAAAATAGATTTGACTGACTTGGGCCTTTGATGCTGCAGAAAGAGTGAAAAACATATTTTGGGGCAGCCCTTCTTGCGGAGCTTCGAAAAGTCATCAGTTCTTTGCTGTGATGACTGCAGCCTTTGTAGAGTTGACAGCATTTGTGAAAGCAAGCAAGCTCCTCAGATGTCATTGTGGGACATACGGCAGGAGTCGTGCTTTCAGGAGGAACTAACCCTGCCCCTTTCTCACACAGCTGGCTAGTGCAGGACTGCAGGACCATAGCTGGGAGGAGCTGGGCATGGGCATGTGTAGGGAGAGTTGAAACACGTTTCTGTCCACCTCAGCCCTTGCTTGACCATACGCATCAGACATGCAGCCAGGTGGGTTCTGAGGTATCAGAGGCACCATTTCCCTCTCTTCTTTCAGACCAGGCTAGTGCACTTCTGTTCTGACAGTGCTCTTACACTTGGGATTGGGGATGAAATACTGACAGAAGCTGCTGAAAACTTTTCAGGGCTTCCACAGCCAAATTGTCATAGGAAGAGAACAAAATTGTTCATTAGCATGACATTGCACAATACTGTGCAATGCTCTTTGGAAATAATCCTCTCGGCCCTGAATGATGTGGTTGCTGATGTGTTTGGTGATAATCACATCTTTCTGTGGACATCTCTGGCAACAGCCATGCTGCCGCCTCTCCTAACCAGCAAATTAGGCCCCATCCTGTTGATTTCTGTGGTGTTATTGCTTCCGTCATCTCTCTTTCTGCTCTTGCCTGCCTAGATAGAAATACAACCATGACAGTGTCCCGCACCTGCAACACATCTACAGCTTCTTTGGTGCCAACTGGCAGCAGTTTCCTCCTCAGTTTGTACTTATTCATCCTTTAGCTGAATAAGGACTGCAGGCAAACATCGAAGCCCGGTGGAAGCAGCCTTCCTTGGACACCAGCCAACTTAGTCTCCTCATCACCATTCTGGCATCACCATTTGCCACTTGCTTAAGTTGAGCGGGACCCCCAGGGCTGCTTCTGCCCATTGCAGCCCCAGTCCAGGCAGGAGCCTGTGCATGCTCAGGGCATTAGCAGGGTTCCCTCCATCAGCTTCAAGGACAAACCCACCAAGTGGAGCAAAGCACCTGCCTGTGAAGCTCCACGTCCAATCTGCTGGTGTGCCTGACAGCACCACTCCCAATTTCCAAGAGGAAATTTTAAGCAACTCTTCCTTTCATTGTAACTAACATCTTTTGTTTCATTGAAGGCGTAGGAAATTACACTGGTGTGGTGGATGGTGGACAGAAGCAGAAAAGATGGGGAGAATTTCATAATTTCTGGACTTCCTTCAGATTTGCAAGTTGTTGAAAAACCCAGGGGAGCTTTTCCAATATTGTTTTCATACTCCACGTAGCTGGAAAAGTTAAATTCTTTTGAATAAGCAAGATGAGGAAAATACTTAGCTCTGATGATGCTGGGAAAACTCTGGGGTTATTTTTGTCCACACATAATTTCTGGCCAGAAAAAAACGAAAAAAAGCTGCAAGTGTTCTGACTATGTGAGTTTCTTATCTTCTATTAGAAAACATAAGCATTGGCAGGAGAAAGCAGACTTTCTTCATTAGGTGCCAGAATATTTAACGTAGGTTCCTCAATATTGGAAAAAGTAGTCAGAAGAAAAACAAGAAAAGCCATTATCTGTTTTTTTTTTTTCCCCTTTTAATAACCTTTTCAGTAGCACAATGCATTCAAAGCTAGGCACATTCCCCTCAGTGCAATATGGTCTCAAGACATGATTTAGATGGAAAATTTAAGTAAGATTAATGCAATTTATTATCCGCCAGGATATCCCTACAAACCACACTGCTTGGCTGAATTTTTGATTCTCAATCTAATATTTCAGATGAGATTTCCAGACGGGTGTCTTATTCCTCTATTAGTTTAGTGAGGGTGATATAGAGTTTGTAAAACAGGAGAGGTTAAGCTAGTTTTAACACTTGATTAATCATTTAAATTACTTTGTTACTGTTTGAATCCATTGACTTTTGTTTACCAAGCAACTCCCTGAAACCCAAAGCCAACAAAAACGGCAGGCAGCCTTCCAAGTTGTTAATTTATTCAATGAGTTCTTCAAAGGAGTTCTAAAAAGGGAAAAAAGGAGCAAATTTATGGTTGCATTGAAAGGGTAGAGCAATTCTTGTTCATTGCTTGCTAAAAATGTCTAGGATTTTATGACTCAGAAAAAAAAGCCAATATTCAAATATGCTGGCCAGCTCCTGGAGACATACATTTTTTAGGCAAATCAAAAAAGTACTTAATAGAGCTTGACCGTGTGTTCATGTAGATACTGATTGAAATAAAGTCAACTTGTGTGACAAGCCACACTTTTCTCTGCTTTTATGTGCAACTGTGACTTCATCTAAAGTAAGATTCTGTTCCCCTGAAGGAAAATGTGAGCACTTTCAGCAGGAGCAGGATCAGGCCTGTAGGAAGTCAAGTCAAGAGCACAAGGACAAAGCTTTTTCAAAAGCAAGTATGAATGGGTGATTAAAAAGCCCCCTTCAGTTACACAATATACATGTGTACAGTTTGCAGTTGTCCACTGGGGAAAGGAAAAAAAAAAATCCCAAGCCTTAAATCATGAAAAAAAGGCTAGCTTTCTATTCTGCATATTGCAAAGTCCGAGTTTGCTAAATTGATTACAATTTCTTTACAGAGACCAATCAGGAATAAACCACTAAGTCTTAGACATAAATTTGAATTCCAGAGTCTCCAGCTAACCCAGCTCATAAATGAATTCCTAAATGCTGACTGTGCCAGAAGACCCAGCACTGCAAAACCACTTGGCAGAAGCCATTAGTTTCAATGAGATGAACTGCTCTATTTAGCTCTCATTCAAAACTTTACAGAAATGCCAGATTTCCATAAACACAGGTTTCCTTGAATTTCCAGGGCTTTGATTAACTGGTAGATGAGGGTGTCTTACAAATATAGATTTGTATGCAGAGTTCAACTCAGAAAGCATGAGAGACTGGAAACGGACTATAGGCTTTTCTTTCTTTCTTACTTTTTCTCTTCCTGACCTAACAGAAAGCAGGAAAACTCCTTTAGAATATTTTGGAGCTGGGGCCTCAATAATTAATAATTATTCTGCGGTTTAACGCTGTTGTAGATCATTTTCCTGTCATTTATATCATCCTGTGTTAAGCTTTTTATGACAGATTAATATCCTTCAGCTTTTATAGTATAGTTTTAAAGTTTTGAAGCAATGAAAGACTAAAAGAAAAAGAAAAAAAGCCCCACCTCTTTTTTTTTTTTTTGTTAAATAATTTTTTTGAACCTATTAAAGGCAAAGGCTATCTCTTTTGCCAAGGGGCAACATTTTAATTTTGCTATTTTTTCTTCTACTTACCTGTACTTTTTGTGACCCACCTATCAGTCAATCAGCAATGCTTTTCGATACATTTGAGTTTTTGGTCATGCTGGTTAGGTGAGGAGGAGTTTTGGAGGTTTTATGTGCATTCGAGGTTTTGGGCCACTTTATGGACCAATCGCTTTTATGGCCCGGATGTAGCAGCACTACAGATTAGAAGAGCAACTCTCGCTCTCTCCATTTTCCCCTCCACCCACTAATGTTCCTGAAAAACATATAACCTCTATACTACTATGGTGATCATCATAAATCTATGAATAAATGGCATTGCTAGTGAAAGTGCAAGAGCTGCACAGATAATAACATGCAACTATGGTTTATTAACCTTAAACCCTCTTAAATCAGTCATAGAATCCTAGCAGCCAAGAAAACTATTGTGGTCAAATGCCATGAACTCTAGCTTGCTTTTAACACTAGGAATATTTCCCCTCTTCTCCAGTTTTTGTACAGTATCTCTGCTCCCAACCAGAGTTTTTATAATAAAAATTATAGTTTATGTGCATGTTTTTTGGTTAGGCTGCGACAGTCTGATTCAGCATTTTTTTTTTTTCACTTTTTTTTAAAAAAACAACGTTGGCTGTGTGGGTGCCGAGCCACGGAGCCTGTGTGTGGCCCCGCGGCTTGGCACCCACACAGTGAAGTCCTGCTACAGCTGGCAAAAACTGCTGGGATTTCATAGCTGTAAAGCACTACGTTAGGCCTTTGGCATTACCCCACCCTTCCTGAGCGCTGCCTTTGAATAAGCCCATATCCTTTGGCCATCTATGGATTACGGGCTTTCCAGTGCATTCTTTTTGGCTCATGAATGAAAAAGGTTACTGAAGCCTGTACGTGCAGAAATAAGCGTGGTCTAACTTTTCACTGAGAATTCCCCTCCTCTACCATCGGATTTTCCTGTGGGACTTGCAACAAGGAAGCTGAGTTTGGGTATAAGTGATTGATGGGTATTGTGTTGACAGAGGTGAATTCAGCCAGTTAGAAGAATACTGCCACCGGAAAATGTAACTAAAGCAAAAACAGTGAAATCAATGCAAATTTGAAGGCAAAACTAAAGAACATTCAATTAGCCAAACTATGCAGAAGATGTTAAGAACTTGAAGACCTAAAAGGAACTGAGTCCTCCCCTCAAACTTAGGTAACTGAATGGTACCACTGAAAATGAGAGCTATAAGGCGAGGACTTCAGGAACTCTAGAAAAGAGCTGAGAAGTTTGTTCTCAAATAGAATGGAAATATGATGTTTACAGCGCACTTAAAGTCATGACATGTATTGGAGTACAAAATCCATGTCTCAAGTAACCAGAGATCAGGCTGGGATAAACATCATATTGAATATAAAGTTCAGTTTGACTGTTTAAACTATATGGTCCTATCTACCAAAGAATAACTGGTGAAATAGGAAAAAAACCCCTAAACCCCAAACCCCAAAGATAATTTACTACTGTTGTGCTATTTTTCCGTACAGAAAAATGTAACGGGATGAAACCACTGAAACATAGTTTAGGTCTGAAGAACCATGTTTCTTAAGTATCTGTAAATCTATGAACATCCTGCTGCTTTGACTATTTTCTGTGAGTCCTAAAGCCCCAGCTTTGGGGAAGGGCCACCCACAGATCACAGACTGTATAGGAGAAACCTTGATCTCTCACTTGGCAGGGCACAGAGGTTGTCTGTCTATTTGGGAGTCTGAAACTCAGCAGCAAAATTTGTCTTTCATAAGAGAAACGAACCATCTTTTTGTCTTCTAAAACACAATCAAAACAAATGTCCTCCTCTTATAGCCAATGGGCTGGTGTGAAGAGTAGTCAAACAAACCAGGGGACCTCCAACTGAGCTCTTTCCTCACCTGGGTAAGATGCAAACCTGTGACTCCTATAGACCCCAAGGGCAACCTCAACAAAAATGCTGAGGTTTGTTGCAACAGGAGAGCGTGAGAGTTAAAGAATTAGGCTGATCTAGGGGGCAAAGAGGTAAGGCATGTAAGGCGAACTCCTAATCCCAGCTCCAAGAGCAGAGCTGGCTGCATGTTTTCTATTTTCACTTATACTGCCCTGCTACAGGCGTGCTTGTGAGCATTATCAATCCTTTATCAGCTGGCCAAATTACTCCCTGCATTTTGGAAGCAATGAGTCTTGAGAGGGATTTTGGAGGAGTTTGAGAAAAGAAGTAACTTTGGTTCTCCACTGAGCAGAAATATGTGGTATACCATCACCACGCTATATAGCATATCATCTACACCATCCACAGATAGCACAGATACTGCATAGAGTAGCTTTAATTTTCTTGAAAGGCACTTTGTGTCTTTCCAGGGTTCGGATGATTACGGGAGGCTTGCGCAGAAGTGGAGGGAGTGGAGAGTAAGAGAATGGCAGAACTGGCCACATGTAACGCCAAACGAGCCCTTCCTTCACCTGCGTCTTAGATCTTGTGCTGTCAGTGTCCTGTCAGCTGCAGTCCCTCCCAAAGTTAGAGGCACCAATGTCTGTGTAGCACTATGCAGCATCAGGAAAGGCGGCAGAGAAAATGACCTGACCAAGCAACCAGGCAACCAGGCATGTTTACCTACCAAGCCTTGTCAGTCACCTCTGACTCCAGAAGACGTGTTATATAAGGTTTCTTACACTTGCAGAGAGATGCTGGTGACAATAGGTTCTTCTTATTGTGCAAGCACACCAAACCTGGCTGTGTCGCACACGTTGTGGGCAGGTTTGCAAGCACTGAGGCGTGCACACAGACACATAGAGATGCAAACCCATCACCAGGGTATTTGCTTGAGATGGAGTCATGATATCCAGGTCACTGTTTAAGAGTGGGGCAGAGATGTTTTCACATGTAAAGCACACTAAAAAAATTTATATCTTTCAGTAAAATTCACACACAAATTGGTGCACGTAGAAAAGGTTCCTAATGAAAACCAAAGAAAAACATCATTATCAGGTTTTTTTGCCCATTTGAGTACGTGAGGAATTCTGCCAAGAATTTTTATTTCAGATAACAAATTCCAAGCCCCCATTATCAGTGTGGAGGAATTAATACCCTCGGTTTGTATTTTTGCCAAGATCAAATGTGGAAAATGCTGCAACCACACCTGTTTCAGTTCTACAACACATACACTTCTGCTTGCCAGCTCTCTAGCTGATAAAATTAGTTAGGGGATTTCTGATCTTTTTTTATTATTATTTTGTTTTCTTTTCAAGGCAGTTACAGGACAGCAGTAGCAAGGGTATGTGGTTAGCTCATAGGGATGTGAGAGGGAAAGCAGAAACACTTTAAATCTCCAGCAGCAGTTACACAGAGGAAGATTTGGCTCTAATATTGAATGCTAGCTAGTGCGAGGGTGCCATGGCTGTGCCATGGGCATCGGCGAGGGTATGTGAGGTTACGCTGCTGAACCAAGCGGGTCTGCTCAATTCTTCCTTGAGGTGTTGTCTGATGGGGCTCAGCACAGCACTGAGACTGTCCATGTTGTAAAGTAGGACAGAGAAGGAGACTTTTTTGAAAGAAAGGGTCTTAATCAGTTTAATGTTCAGTAGAAGAGGCTGGTTGATGACAAAAGGTGGTATGTCATTCAGATGCTTAAGGAAAACTGATGCTTTTGGATGTGTAACAGCAGTATTCATTTCAGTGCCCTCCTTTCCCCCCAGGAATGCAAATTTGAATTTAAAAATTACCTTCTTTTTATACGCCCCCAGGCCCTTGTATGAGTCAAGTGGTGAATCACCCCATTGGGACTTCGGAGTGCTTCTTGACCAACTAGCCAGTCACTGACCTTTCATTCTCCTAGTCGTCAAGTAAAATCTCCCTAGTCATTGGATTTGAACAAACTCCATGCCGCATTACATAACAACAAGGACTTGTTTTGCCCTCCCCCTATATAATTTGATATTTATATTTAATTGTATTTATGTAATTTATATAAAATGTGCACTGTCTAAAGCTACACAGCAAGATTTTTATACAGCTACTTTTTCAGATATCTGTAATTATTTTTTTGCCATCTTTCCACAGATTTCCCATTTTTAGCTTAAAAAACCAAAAGCTGGTTAAAGATGCAGTGAAATGCACAACATCATTGGAGGCAGAGTAACTAAGGAATTAAATTGCATCTATATTACACTAACATCGAAGATTACAAAGCCAATATTTCTGCTACAGAAATGATGAATGAAAATAGTTTCAGGAAAGTAAATCACTTTCTTAGGAAAAATAGCTTTTATTTTTGAAATTGCTGTCTTTGGTTTTCTACTCTATGTCCAGTGGGAATACTCAGCTCTCTTTTGCTTTAGTTTATACTCATATTTTTACAACAGTGATGTGGTTTACCTTCTCATATAGGAGGGACCTTTTACAATCTTAAAATAAAAACACAAGGTGCCTCTTGCTCTTCTCCCTGAAAAAACTTTTTTTTTTTTTTTTTTTTAATTGTAATTAACAACAAAAACAAAGAAAGAAGCTCATGATTCCCAGGTTATGCAAAACTGTTAAAGGGGGGTTTAACTTCAAGGGGTTTAGTGAAAGAAGTATATTAAACTGAGAATTCTGCCAAACTCAGAAAACTGCAAATTTCAGTGAATCTCACTTTACTCTGAAACCTTGGAGGAAAACAAGGGAGCACCAGTACAATAGGATTTTAATGGTAAGGGAGACATATTTTTGCAGAATGGTTTTCAAATGCCTATTGGCATTTGAATTTGGGAAGTTCAGATTTAAGGAAGAGCAGTGCTAAGAGTCAAACCCAAAGCAATTTGAGTTCTTCAATGTTTATGCCTCAAACTAGCAGGTCTTTTCCTTTTTTTTTTTTAAACTGAGAAACTGAATCCTAGTGTTTCTTCAATGTCTCCCCAAAATAGTTAATTTGGAAATAGCCAGAGGAGAGTTTAACTGCCATCATACGCTAATGAATTTGGGCCTGGGTGAGTGATATTATTTGCAGATATTTAATAAACTGTGTACAATCTGGCTAGTTCTTCTCCTGAAATACAAAGATTTCTGCAGTCAGCCATTTCTTCTGACTAATCAAAAGAGCAGTTTAGAGCAACTAGCCAGCCTGTCCATGCCTGTATGATGATGATGACTACTTTTTGAGCCCCGATGCTTAGTTGACTCTCTACACCATTCAGTACATCACATGCAGTATTATATTGTGTAATTTTTGAAAGTTTTAATGTTATGTAGTAGTAGTAGTCAAAAGCCTTAAAATGTCCATTACATTTATGCAGTCACTTTTATCAAGCGAGTTTATAATCTCACCAGAGAATGAAATCAGATCTGTCCAAGGAGACTGATTGTTCATAAAACAATGTTGACTAACATTATTTCTTTTCCAGTCCTTCTTCTTTGATTATATCTTATGTCAGTTTTAATCCTGGTTCTGCAATTGGAAACCCACAATAACAGTGCTATAATGCTTCACAAACCTGCTCATGGTCAGCTCTCCCGTTGATTCAAACCGTGAACATTCAACTTTTCTATCTTTTTTTTTCTTTTCCTTTCTTTTTTTTTTTTTTNTTTTTTTTTTTTTTTTTTTTTTTTTCCCCCCCAAATAGGCAGAAAACATTTAAGTTATCCAAGTAATTTAGGAGTCCTGTTAAAAATGAATGTAGAATCAAAGCAGGACCATATGTGTTGGCATACAGAGCTGAGTTATGGCAACATAACAAATTTACCACCCACCCCTTGACATGTTGTCTGTGTTTGATGTCTGTGCATTGCGACTGTGATGAGGCTATCCTGAGGTTAGAGTTACACCACATGAGTAGGATGAGCTCTCAGGTCAAGCATTTAAAGGTAGTTAGAGTGCTTTGGCTGAGGAGTGGCAACTTCTTATGGTGTTGCCATGCCATTGTGTTGAATCCCCAACAAGAAGTCACTTATAAAAATGGGGTGCAGGCTCCTAAGTCCCTTAGGTCCATTAGAACAGTATCCAATGTCTCCTTCAATGATCCGAACATCCCCCCACACGCGCACACACATGCATATACCCTAATTTCCACTGACAATCAGTCAGGCTGTAGAGCATACAGCTCTGTCAGCCTCCGGTACTCAGCAGGTATGTCTATAGCGCAACAAAGCACGCGCTACACTGACTGCACAACCAGATGGCTTCCAGAGCTCTTCTGCACATGCACCACGTTTTATCAGAACTGTGAAAATCACAGTGGTACTTTTTTTCCCATTTTTTTTATCTTTCCCAGATATTTATGCAAACAACATTTTGAAAAACGCACAGAAAACTATTCTTTCCTGGCAAAAGTGTTCTGTTTTGTTTTGTTTTGGTTTTTTTTTTTAAATTATTATTTGCTATTGGTTCAGGAATGCTTTTGCACTTAACACCTCCCTGAACTTTTTTTTGTGACAGAATTTCTCATCTGGAAGGTCCATTCAGAGGTGGCTGGCTGGTGTGCCAAATGCAGGCTCCAAACCTTATCTTCCCCAGGTGCTAAATTACCTTTCCTGATAGGCTGAGCTAAATCTGGGGAGGTGTTTGGATTAGGCTTGAACGGTACACTCAGATCCTAGCCATTCCCTCTTCCGGACACCCAATAGCCCTGCGAATATTCCAAACTGATAATGTCAGTCTTGAAAGGGAGTGGGTCTGAGAAAGCACTTTTCACTGCTTTTTTCCTGAGCAGAGATCAAATGTGGATGTTCTAGGGGAAAAAAAAACCAAAAAAAACCAGCAGAGATCCATGTGGAACGTGAGGGTTGTGGAGGTGCTCACTCCACAGCTGCCAGCGATGTGCTTGCCTGCTAAGATAGGATAACACATCAGCGTTCACTTGAGCACAGCCTTTGTTCTGGCATTTCATGTACAATTTGTTATGGCTCCCAAGCGTCACCTCATGGCCCAAGGAGTAGCAGACAGGGGTCCAGCAGTACTCCAGTAGACCATGCTCCTTGGAGATGAATGGCTTGCAGTGGTTGTAGGCAAGAGGAGAAAGGGATGGGAAGAGTTAGCCTGCTCTAGGAATGGTAGGAAGGCTGGAGAATGCTTTAGCTTTTATTTAATTGATTAGAGGACTAAAGGTGGCTGTTTTTGGAGAGGCTGCTATTTCACCCTCCTTGTCTGAAAAGCATTTCCCCATTAAAGTGGACTTGTGTTGCACTTGACAAGAAACTCTACAATGAAAATGAAAATTGCAGGGTTCTCAAATTTTAGTAATCTCTGGTCTGTGGGTGCATTAACCTGTTTGCACACAAACCATGACACAATATATAGTGAGCATCACTACATGCTCAAGAAAGCTGCATCATGGGGATACAGAAACAGACACTGTGAGTGACAACCAAGGTCCCTTCAGCTCCTTCATAATGGCCAGTTACAGATGTCTAAGGGAGAGTATCAACACATGTAACACTGTGTCTCCCACGGGGCTTCTCCCTACCACAAGTGATCCCAGATCGGGCCTTCCCTGAGCCCGCTATGGTATCCTCCTGTGAACCAGAGCCACAAAACCCTGCTGGGCTGCCTCTAGCCACGTTTACTTGCTCACTAGTAAGGTGTGGTGCAACACTGGTTGAGCTCAACCAGGATACTTCTTCCTTCACAAGCTCTAGCAGCATACTGGTGAGCGGACCCAGCTGCCTGCTCCTTGTGCTCCCTGCTCTCTGCCTCAGCCCATGCAACCAGCACTGCTGTCCTTCTGCTCCCTCTGCTTCCCATTGTTTGGCACAACAACCACCTCTGGCCAAACCTTGTGCCAGTTACCTTGCTCTTGGGCAGCGAGTCATGAAGACATCACCAGAACCTAGCATGTCTTGGTGGGAAGAGATGTGATTGCTTGAAACAACAGCTACCTGAGTATTTGCCCTAATTATCTTTGCAAAAAGGAGATTGGTTTCTTGGTGTTTTGTGCTGTTTTTGTTTCACTAGTGTTGCATGCTCTGATATAGATGTATTTCTCCGGAAAAGCTCCTGTGCATCAGGATTTCCGTTTTCATTTATGACCTTAAGGGAAAACATCTGTTGCTGTTGCTTCCTTCCCATTTGTCTTCAGCTTTCCTTGTAACTGTTGTTTTACTTGCGATATCATCGTTCTTTTCATATCCTCACTATCTTTCTGCACTGTATCTCCTTGTCTCTGTGATAGGTCACATGCTTCTGTCAGTGTTTTCCAGGACAAAGTCTCATTCTTTATTTTTAGGAGGTGTTTAAGTTAATGTCTTGTCTGTTACTGCTTTTTGGGATCTTAATGTTCTATTCTCTTGTTCCGGACTCTTTTTTCCCATCTGAAATAGTCCCAGGGAGATAATCTGCTTCAAAATTTGAACCTTCTCATTTTTTTTTCTACAATGGACAATAGTTGGACTTTCTCTGGCTTGGTTTTTAGTTTTTCTTAGCTGTATTATTGGTGCCTTAGTGCTGTTTGTTGATGCCTGTTGTAGGAAAATATTGAATACAAAGCAGAGGCCCAGATTGATCTCATTTACACTGCTTCTCCAAGTGCCTTGTCACTCTCTTACAAAGCTAGCAGAGACAGAAAGAGGACAACTGAGATCTTAAGTGAGTGAAATTGTCCTCACTTCTCTTTTGACTAAACCACCATCAAATTACATAGTGAGATGGTAGCGCAACTGTGCTCCTAACTGAGGCAATTCAGGAAAAGGGTTAGAGTTAGATGGGTAGAAGTCAAACCACAGAGGGAAGACACAACCCTTAACAAGGGTGCCACTGAGGGGCTGATCAGCATGGTATCCCAACAGAATCTCTCTTCTGTGTTTTATTCCAGTAAAGGAAAAGAAGGGAAATGACAGAGAGCATAACATCACCAGCATCACCAGCATGAGTCAATCCTGTGTAAAGAACCTTTAAATGGCTCTTTTCTTGAAATTAGCTGGTGAATTCAATCCAGTTCCTTGACATCTGAACTGCTACCACTGAGACATGAGCAAGCCATGTATACTGAAATATTGCCTGGGCTTTCAGTGACTGACAGAAACACCAATTTCTTTTCCAAGCATGTTATGAAGAGCTTAATACAATTAAGCTACAATTTCCAGGCACACCTATCAGTCCACGACAAAATCCGATTTCCTTGGAATAAGATTGAAGGTCATCTGAAGAATAATGTGGGCAAGCATGGTACTTCTCTATTCCAGATAATATAATACAGGAATTTGGTTTCAGGAAATGTAATGCAACCTTTTTGCATGCAAAGGCCTTAGCTGAGTATAAACAAAAAGACTTGTTGTTTGCAATAGGCAATGTTAATATCATAGATCTTAGCAAAATCAAGAGTAATGAAAACAAGATCTTCCAAGACAGCTCATCTGCTGGTCTCTGCATATCCCACACTCCCTTCAGCTATCTACTGTTCTCTAAAATTAATAAGGACTCGTCCTCTTCTGATTACAATGTGCTTATATAAGGTGAAATTCACAAACCGTTTTATACCTGTCCTAGAAGGGGAATTGTCAAGTGTTGCTCTGCAGTGGCCTTTCACCTCTGGATAAGATTTGGATTTTGGCTTTGAAAATGAGCAAAGGCTTCATGTGGGCTTTGAATTCCACCATGCTCAGCTCTCAGGGGCTCTTTTCCTGTGAGATCAAATGCTTTGCAAGACTGGTCTTCGTGTTATTTCCATCACCAGAAGCCGCCTGTGCTCTGCAGGCTCCCTCTAGTTTTGAATTCCACCCTGGATTCAAAGGAAAGAAGTAGATCCAGATTTAGAAATGCTCATGTCCGTCCCTTTCTTCTTAAAGTAACGGGGAGAAAAGAATGGCAGATGCTAGCGCTGAGACTCAAGCCAGCCTTTGATTCTAGTGTCTAGGGATCTCTCACAGCCTTTATACAGGGTGTTTTCAAAATTCAAGCATAAGCTGTGAATGAAAATACTTTTCTGGATTTCCCAGATTCTTAGCGAATAGAAAAAACCCTAGTGAAAATCTCTGAGAGTCAATCATTTTCCTTCTTGTAGTTTTGCAGAATTCCACCTGAGTGGTGTAATGCAAAGGAAAAAAAAAAATCCCAATTTTATCAAAACAAACCTATGAAAGTCTTTTAAAGGGTTTAAAAATCTTTAAAGGGTAGAGGCACCTGCATCCACTCAAACAGCCCAAGTTGAGTTAAAGACATAGATTCTGCATTATGGAAACTCAAGCCAACTAGTGAATGATGAAAAAACCCCTCCTATAATTTCTTGGCTTCTGCAGCCTTATCAGAATGTTCTGCCCAGCAGAACTGAGCCCTGTGAAAAATGTATATCCCCAAGTTCAAATGTGCAGTGTAAAACAATATCTAAAAGAAGTTAATTCCATTGCTTGTTTCTTAAATAGTTTTCAGTGCGAGAGATGGTTTTATAATCATGTGTCTATGATCAGAGACTTTTGGATAGACACCAAATCAAAACATCAGCAAAGAGAATGGGGTGATGTGGAAAACTGATTTATTCATTCATAGTCAATAAAGTAAGCATGCAGTAGCTGAATTGTAAATAGCGCTGTGGAGAAGATTTATAAGTCTTAATGTGGGGAGACAGGTTTAGCCCCGTTAAAAGCACATTTCAACTGGAAGAACTCTTCACCATGTTTATAAAATGAGGCCTTGGGTGCAAGATGAAACCTCAGGCCTGTGTGAATTTGAAATGGGCAGAATATGTCATCTGCAACCATGTTTTTCATCTCTAAAGTAGCAAGCTAAAATCGATCTAAATGTAAAAAAATAAAGATAAAAATTCTAATCAAAATAAAACTAGGCCTCGGCAGGAGTATGTACTGTGCTTAAAACTTCCCTTTGCTCCAGATTGCTGTGTTTATAAATCAAAATTATATGTCCAGTGGGGAAAGGGGAAGTAAAACTGTTTCCAAATGAAAAAAGGACAAGTGATTCATTTCTGTTAAAATCATAATTGAAAATACAGAACATAGAAATGCTCTTGGTTTACTCTTGTTTTTTATTTGTAACACTTGCTTTGTTGCAGGTAATATGGTCAAGAGAGTGGAAAAGAATCCTTTTACCTCTATAAATCTTTCAACTATTTGAAAAATAATACCTATTGCAGGCTTTCTGCACCCTATAAAGCAGAACTTCATCTTTACCAGGGATAAATGCACTTCCTTCGATTTTCTGATAGAATGGCCCATTCCAGTATTTCATTTATTAAGCAAAAAATATCTTTATTGACTGCAGTGCATAAACAACTCTGAAGAAACCCTAGTGAAATCTAATGAGGTATTTCCCTTTGCAGCATGACAAGGTTCAAATATGTGCATATGTGCAGTAAGGAAAATAAAATTGACTCTGACACTTGGATACTCCAGTGAGCTTCTCTCTTTGCAACAAATGTGCTCTAAATTCCAATGTGCTTTGACAATCACCATTTACTTCAGTGCATCCTCCCCGGATACTAATTCTTTTGGGCCAAATCCTCGTCTCGTGGAAGTCGGAGGGAGTTTTGCCATACGTATCAGTGTTGGAAAGATTTGATCCTAACTACGTTTAAAAGCAATCAGGTGGATGCAAAATGAAAGAAAATTAATGCCTTTACCTCTTGAAGTTCCAAGGACATGGAAAAAGCATGCAAGTCTGGTATTTTTATTTTGAAGCTCTCACATGGTGACAGAATACCAGCTGGCCTTTACAAGATGCCTCTTCAAGGCCTTCACAGGCCATTTATGGGTGCAGACAGCTGTCTATCTTCCAGTGCAATGAGTCAGAGTTGAGTACCTAGGTATGACATGCCCTTCTGACAGCAAGATATTGTTCCCAGGAGCTCATCTGTGCTAGCAACTCTCATAGTGTTTTGGCTAGACATAGAATAGAGATACTTGAATTCAAAGATGTGCTGCATCCAGATATCCATTGCACCAAGCAGTGGATAAGACTCCCTTATGGATAGGAAAACTTAAAAGCAAGCATAGAGAACTGGCGTTGGCATCTCTGGGCACAAGGGGGGCAATCTTAAGAGAGGGGTTCCAGGGTGCATGCGAAATCAGTCCTGAAAGTCGGTCACTTATATGGCAGAAGTTATTTTTGACTAATGTTAACAAAGAGATAAGGACAATTATAGAATCGTAGGGGTTTTTTTTTTAATTTTTAACACCTTTTGAAAATAAATACAGAATCAGATGCTAAACTCATTTAAGCACTTAAGGTAGATATCACTGGTCTTCTGAGATGCATTGGAGGCTGTGTACACCAGCAGGCTTAGGTCATGGGATGAAGATAAAGACTAAGTGACCAGATTAATGCCATATAGCTAGTCACCCTATGCTGTGGGAAGCCATGTTAGTGAAGGAAAGAAATCCCCAACATGCCCTCAAATCCCAGTCTCTTTGCCATGTAGGATCAGCCGCTCACTTCTGCCATGTGACTTCCATGGCTGATCACAGCTCAGCACTGCAGGACAAATTCTGGACCTTTCCAAGTCAGTTCAAAGAATAAAAAAAAACCACAAAGTGTTTGTGAGGAAACTGTGATCTCCCTTCAGGCAAGATTAATTCCACAAATTAAATGAAAAAGAGCAGAAAAAGGTTCACTGTACATTGGTCACATAATCCTGGAGAAGAGCCAGTTTCAAAAAAGAGAAACCTAGGTGCCTGAAGACATGAAAAATAGAGAAAAATCAGTTCTTGCCTTTTTAAACATAGAAAAAGGGCTTGAGCAGCACTTGAAATGCAGTGGTTTGCTTTTGATGCCTATTTTATGGTTCTCATCAGATCTGAAGGGATTGTCAATGTATTTGCTCTCTGAGGCATTAAGACAACATGTAAAAGGAAAAGTGTGACAATAAAGGAGGAAAGCCTCCCTTTCTCAGAAACCATGGTAATACCCAAGCAGTATCCTCAGTCGAGGCCTTATCTAGCTTTGTTTCTATTCCATCTGTTTCTCCAAAGGATCAGTGGCCAGGTGTGACTCCAAGGGAGGTTTGTATTACTTATCCAGCATCTGGTGTTATTCTCTACATTTTAACATGGGCAAAGAGAAGACTTTGTGTGGCATAGCTGTGATACGCTTTGTGAATACACTTGTCAGGAGCTGTAAAGCCAGATGAGGGCTTCTGCTGTAAGTTCTGCAACAGTGTTTTCTCACCCAGGAGAATACCATGCACTGTACTGCTGTACCCCTACCCTTATCTCTGACCAGCTGTGTAGTTACTACATGCCTGACAACACTTCCTGTTTCCCAGAACTGCTCTAATTAAGAGTAATTTTCTTTTTATAAAATGAGGAATATAACTGGTAAAACATTCATCAGGTTGCTACTACCTACCAGGGGAAAGGAGCTCACTGAATAGGAGCTGAGGACTACATCGGTTCCTTGTTGGTGCATGCAAGTTGCTAAAAATCTTTGCGGGTGAGGACTGGTTACTCAGACTGACTTCTACTCTGAGATCCACAAAGAGACACTAATGAGCGTGCTGTGGATCAGGGTGCACTCACCAGGTGTCACATCAGAGAATCTTTTCAGAGAGATAAACAAAAATACTTCATTTTTTTTCACATGCTCAAAGCACAGATGAGGAACTGAGTGACAAAGAGATTGCGTGACTTAGCCACGGTCATACAGGAAGACTGTGTCAGTGCTGGAAACTGAATGCAAAATTTCCAGCTCCCAGCTAGCTCCTTAATTATTTGATCATCTTTTGCCACAATAGGAAGATTACTGAGACTGCAGTCATTCCTCAAATAATTGCTCAGAATCTTGAAAGATGATTCCAAGAACACATAATTACATTATGAAAGCAACATTTTTTAAAAGACTTGTCATAAACATTGCATCCTAATCTGTATTTCCTCGTCCCTGTGTTCAAGTGGCTTAGCGATTTACAATGCTAAGTACTAACGTTGCACATCAAAACCCATGGGAGGTCACTCAAACACTGGAACACTGCCTTCAATATTTTCAGATGGTCCTCTGTAAACAATAATTCCTGTCCTAAAAAAATTGTGGTTGTTTTTTTTTTTTTATTGATGCATAGCAAAAAGCCCTCACAAGTATATTGTGATGAGATTATTGCTCATCTTCTAGCCTAGTAGACAAACCACTGAAATAGTAAGAGCTTGTGGCACTTCTCATGGGCTTCGTAGGCAGAGCAGTTAATGCAGACTCCTACCTCAGCCAGCCTTTAAGTTATATGTTACTTTGCATTTCCTTTTTGGAGTGGCCACCATAATTTTTGCTTTGTTTAACATCATTAGTTATGGTTCTCCAAGGTGAATTCCATTCCAAATGTACTTGGTGTGGCTGTGTTTAACGTTTGTCAGTGGTTTCAATAGATTTGAGGTAGATTCAAGTATTACAAATCCAGAATGGATCAGTAGACCATCTAGCCTGACTTTGTGTGCAGCCCAAATGATACAATTTCACTTACTAGGTCAACGATACCTGAAGTTTTAAAATTAACTACANCCCCCCCCTTTCTTTTTGGGTAAACCAAACTGAGGCAGCCTTCTAGTCAACTAGCCTACACTAGCCTACCCTATCAAGCTTTGCCTACAAGTTTTATAGTTGTCTTTGCAATGAAACAGCAATTAATAAACAGTGCACAAAGGCCGGAGAGTATCAGTCAAAAAAGGGTCACTAGCAGTAGGATTGTGATATATGATACTCCTGAAAAAAAGTCAAAGCGATTTGGGGAAAAAATGGTATGATGAATTACAGGAAATAGTAAATTACAGAAGTGTATTCTTTGCTACTTTTTCATAAATCCCTTGAAACTATTGTCATGAGATGATGATTAGAAATTTCAGTAACACAGTGGTAGAAACAGTCTGACTCGAGCAACTGTATTTTTGGTTTTGTCTGCAAAATTTCCGTCATTATGAAGAGACGCAGTGCAGTGTATGTGTGAAAAGTGCAAGAAAGTGTACATATATGAATTAACATCAATCCATGCATACATTATTTCTGAATTACAAGCCAGATCCATGGAGCTGCACTCACTGAGAGATCAAATCTGGCCTATTTTCGTGATAAACTACAATTATAGACAGCTGAAAAAAATTGTGTAAATAATTTACTCTATCATTTCCCTTCAATTCTGCCAATATTTTCTTGAACACAGCTCTATTATATAAGTGCTTTAGGATCTTGGCCATCTCAGTACAATTACCAACGAAGATTTCTACAGTGCTGTCAATCCAATTTCTCCTAATGTACTATGCTTTTAACTACTGTTGTGCCTACTTGTGAATTAACAAAGGTTTACAGTTCAGCATTTTCTTACTTGATCTGCTATACAGAAATGGACTTAAGTAGCTAAGTCCTTAACATGCATTGCTACTGATGTCTTAAATGCAAGATTGCTGTCCTTTATCTATTTGTTTGGCATGAAATTAATTTGCTTCCTTCACAGAGAGGCTCCTATGAGAAAGGTGTCCTCTGGGTGTGAGTAGATTCCTCATTTTCCCTGTGGTTTTTTTGTGTCCATCAGGATTTTATACAATGCCCACCGCGACTGATAGAAAGACAGCTATTGACTAAATGGGCTTTCTGTCATGCTCCAGGAAAATGAGGAAGGCATATTGATTTTTCGGTTTGCTGTTAAGGCACATTTTGAAATTCTGTGGTTCTGGCTGCTTCTATAGGCTTGGCAGGGGCTTAAGCCTGCAAAATTAAAATCTACAATTTGCCACTTTCCTGACTTACTGATGTTCATTGCTCATACCAGGAGTGCTGTGGTTCTCTGTCAGGGCAGCCGTCAGCCAACCGAGGCAGATTTTCAGCTGCTGCCGTGGCTCTGCTGGACCCAGCCTGCTTCGTGCCTTCCTTACTGCCTCCAGCCCCCGTTACGCTGCATTCAAGAGGATGGGAGAAACTGTGTGGTCTGTCACCAACAAAAAATAATTTTGACACGTTCTTCTTTGTAAAGGAAGAGATCTCTGGCATTTCTCACAGAGAGTTTCCAACTAGCTCCTAGCTTCTCCCAAAACATTTTCCTTCACTGGCTCTGGGGTTTAATGACTGCGCATATGACGATGCTAGCATTAACATTTCAAAATCTCAGTGCCAGTGCTGGAATCCTGGAAGATGTTAATGGGAATTGTACCCTGAATCGCCCCTCCAGTGAGGCATGACCACTTAAGTTTCATTCTTACGGCAATCTCACCTAAGTTCAGTCATAGGCAACAAAACCTCAAATCCAGCACTTCACTCAAGCTTATGCTTGACTTATAATTACATGAGTGTGCTGATTGCAGCCCCTGCCATAACTCAGGACACTTATATCACCTGGTATTTTAATTACGCTGGTGAGCTGAGTCCTAATTTCAAAGCTAGGCAACCAAAGAAATTAGAAGTATGGTTTTCACAAATGCTTCATCTGGCTCCCTTAAAAATGAAGCTACTTGCATTCACATCTAAATAAGGATTGAGGTGACTTGCTATAGGCAACCAAATTTGGAGATGTTGGCCTAAATGACTTGGATAAGAAGAATTGTTTTTTTACATGAGGTGTTAAATAAAACCCTTGAGTTTCAATAAATAAAAGCAGCTATTTAGGAAGTGGTGACAATGTGCAATCTGCAAAAACGGGAAGCCTAGGAGGTGCTGTGGTAATAATGCAGTTACTTGGAGCACATTTAAGATACAAATATCTCTGTGGTTTTTTATTTGCTTCCACTCCTTGAGTCATTCTGAGAAACTTCACAAAGCTGTGCACATTCCAGTTACGGCTGAAGCATGATGCACTCCTCACTGCATACAAAAAGCTTTCCTCCAGAGAGCTACAGCGTGGGCTGATAAGAAGCCTTTTCCAGGCACTGGAAAATGCAAGATTTGAATCACAACATAATGGAGAACTCTGTTTCATGTGTATAAAAGAAGAAGAAGAAGAAAGGCAAATATTCTTGGCACAAAGAGACAATTAAAAAAATAGGGAAGTAGCTACTCGCAAGACTGAAGCATTTCTGTCATAACATGTGCTGCTGAAGTCACCAAAGTTTTGTGGTGATGGTGTGGCTTTGTCCTAGCTGTGGAGTAGCTCTTTTAACAGTAGTATTTTGAATATTTATTACAAAATCAGAAACATAACCAAATCCCTCAGAGGGTTTACCTGAACCAAAATTAGTTGATGAAACAACAGTTCAAAAAAAGTTTTGCAACCCGTTATTTTAAAATCAAGGAATGAATCCAATAAATCAGATTCCAGAAGATACTTAAGAGTATGGTAGCACTGGAGTACAGTTCATTTTACCCTAGAAGACTCAAAGACAAGAAAAAAACAGACCCAAATATCTTCACTTAAAGCAAAGCACCAAAACAACAACCATGGTATAGTTTACATTGCTTAAAGAGGGATGATTTCTTTTTTTTGTTTTGCTCTGGATGCACTGTGAAGCAGTTACTAGTGATCAGGATTGCTAGGTTATAGATCGAGATGAGCAGCTGTTATCTGCACAAAATCAGCTGCAACATGCTTCCTAATGCCTCAGTTTACTCACACACAGAGAGAAGTAATTACCTATACATTTACCCAAGAATCTTGAATGAAATATTCAGCATAAGTAGAGATACTCATGAACATTATTAAAAGACTGTTTTCTTTGTGGTATACTGAGGTCCATAGGACTCTTCAAATTTAGTTAGAGTTTGCATTAGAGGTTTGTCCGTGTCTGCTCCTGTTCCTGTCAGTTATTCAGGCTTTTTCTAGCTTTCCCAAGAGAAGCTGCTAAACATTTCTAACCAAGTTTGACTCTTCCCTTACTTCTCTCCAAGCCATCCATCTTCCAGCAAGCTCCATGCTGATAGATCCCTGAGGTCGTGCATAACCCCAGAAAGAGTCTAAGGCTGCTGTGTAGATAGAGGAATCTGCCTGGGGAAGGCAGGGTGGTGTTATCACAGGATGAGGGCCTCACAGGTCATTTAGAAGACCAACTTGTGGGGGTGCCTTTGAGTCTAAAAGGAAATGCACTCTCTTGTATATGCAGATTAATATCCAAGTTTGTAGAGGGAGCTCAATTCCCCCAAATCCCACTGGTAGCAGTGCTAGGTACTACACAATGTTTCAGTGAAAGCCCAAGAAACTCCTTCAGATAACAAACCCGAAGCCTAACTTTAAATGCTTGCCGAGCCAGGCCCAAAAGCTAAAATAAGGACCTGACCCCTATCACACACACGTGTGACCCATTCCTCTGACTGCTTGTAGAGGAAAAGGTTGGAGGTATTGAGCACGTCAACACTTTACCTAGGCTTGGAGGGCAGGGCGCTTTCCCATAATCAGAGGGAAGTGTTGGAATGTATTGTTGCTATGTTTTTTAAGAGCTTTTGAAACTGTGGCCCTAAGGAAATGAGGAAATACAGAGGATGAGGTTACATTGCTATTATTATTGCACCTTTTTTGAACACAGGATTATATGGCTGGATTCATATTATATTAGCTTTCTAAAGCTTTAAAAACACAGGGCCTACAGTGAAGGTTTGATGCTTTACTCATTAAATTGATGTATTTCTATTTTAAAAATCCTTCCTATCTATCAAGCATTCCTTTTTTCCTCTCTGTCTCTTACATACTCCTTAGAACACTCTCATCTGAAAACAGGTGTGTGCAAACTTTCTGTTTCATAAATAAAAGATATGCTTTTGGGGTAATAAATCAGTGTTTCCTGCTTTCCTCAATTTTAGACTTGATGCTGACAGCCACTTTCTGACTGAGTTCCCCCACCCTCACACAATGAGCAGCCATTGCCTTAAAAACAGGTGGGATCAGTCCCTTCAGACATGCAAGAAGCGATACCATTTTCCAGAGAAGTGTTTTCCACACATAAATATGTTTCCAGGTGCTTCAGGTAAAAGAGGTAAAAGAGGCAATGTTCATGTTTCCCCTGAGATGGACAGCCTGATCCTGCACCCATATGTAACAGTCTGTGTGATTTTCAACCCTCCTGATTTCAGTGGAATTGTTTCTGATTTATGCCACTCTCAGGAAGACCAGAGAAAGTCTTATTAGGTTTACTGCTCCCTAAGTCCCAACACAAGAAAGATTATGATATTACTACCATAAGAAACAATCTGTTTGGCTTGATGACACTGCATCATCTCAGTCCTTCTGGTGTTTTCCTTTCCACGCAGATGTTAAATGTTCCTATATTGATTTCTGAAGTAATATCTACATACATATAGATTAATTTTTGTGTGTGTGTGTTATATAGTGTACAGGACATAACAGAATAAAGATGAAGAATTATCTCACTAATACTAATTGGCCAATTCATCAAGGTTTCTCTTCAATGGAAGACCGGACGTGGTTGACTGCCTTACAGCACTTCATCAAATGCTATTGTTGTAGGTTCAGGTAGCTGCAGGGGTGAATGGGAATGACAACTAAAATGCATCAGGTCTTTCTTCTGATGGCAGGCCTAGCAGCTGTTAGAGGTAATCACTTGTCTGCCTTCAGATGTACAGGCTCGTGTGGCCAGGGGCCTTGCTCCCTTGGATATCTCTTTTTCTTCTTTTCTCACTATGTCTTATCCTCCTGACAGCTGTATTTGCCCTGATTTAATTCCTTTTCTCCACTTCCCCAGTTGCCAGGATTCTCTTTGCATCACTTGCAAATTCAAGTTTTCTTCCAGCTCACCATCCACCCCAGTAGAAACACACTTCTCCTTCAGAAATCACCCTTTTCTTCTCCAGTTTTCATGGATGAATAAGATGAGTAAGAGAGAGAGTGCAAACTCATTTACTTCTGCCATCACAGTATTTACTCAACAATCCTGAAGCAACTGCTTTTCTAAAATACTGTAAATAGGAAAAGAAATCGTTAGCATGTTTCACTCGATTTCAAATAATTGCTCAGTACGGCACATCCTGTTCAAAATGCCACAATAAGATACACTCTTTATTGCTGAAACATGAACTACATGTGCAAATCAATGCTTCTGCCTAACAGAATTTCCTCCATAATACACGGGAAATTTTGCAACGTCCAGAGGAATCACTTCTCCACTCCACCGCCCCTTGAATATCTACTAAAAAAACTCCTTAAGTCATCTTTTCGACTGGAACGAAGAGGACGGCTGAGCACTGCTGGAGTGAAGCGCTCTGCCGTGTGCACCCTTTACTCTGTGTCACAATGGCCTCTAGTGGATTAGCCGCAACTGACAGACAGCTCTATCATCCCTACGGGGCTGCCAGCTCCCCCGGGGCCATGGCATGGCTGCAGGGCCTGATGCGCCCCTGCGGGCTGGGGGCCTGCCGCACCTACAGGGCCTGGGCCTAGGACTAGGCCTGGGCCTAGGCTTGGGCCTGTGTCAGGGCCTGGGCTCAGGCCTAGGTCAGGGCCTGGGACTGAGTCTGGGGACTGAGCTTGGGAACCGGACCAGGCTAGAGCCTAGGCTGGGCCACCATGATACTCCCTGCCATGTTACTGTCCCTGTTGGCTACTCATTGGTCCATTTTCCCTCTCAGCTGGCTCTCAAGGCATCCCAGAAACAAGCAATGTATTTCCTTTCTGGTTTTCTTCGAAGTAAGGAAGGAAACTATGCAGGCCTGTGCACCTGCTGTAATTAATGTCAGAGTTGCGGCAGGGGTGCAACAGAAAGAAAACTACTGTCTGCTCCCAGATGGGTATAGCATTAGCCTCTTGCTTTATCAACAGAGGGTAACTGATTTCTAAATAAAAAAAGAGAACAAGTTCATTTCTAACAGGCTTATTTGTCTTTGGCCTCCTGCTGGTTTTATCTTAATCTGATGCAGCTTTGTCGGTATTGCTTCTTTCTGCTTTTTAAGAACAATGAGTGCAAATGGAAGAGATGAGGAAAAATTCAAAGGAGAAAGTGTTTTGAACACAGAAAATGACTTTCATAATACTGCATTTCAAAGGTCCACTGTTATGTTTGTGTAATTTATGCTTCCTGCTTCATAAAATACAATGCCTTATCGCTGAAGATTTTGTGCTGCTATTTGGCTGTTAATGGCATAGCAGTGAAAGTGTTGCCAGATGCAGTTCTCTTCAACTTTTACCTGTTAATCTTTCTTTCAAGTGTCATCATGGACTCCTTGTTTAATGGTGGATTATCCATCAGAGGCATATGTGAGATAAAATGCAAGGACTGATACTTCACCTAGGGTGCAATCAGCACCATCCCCATGTCCAGAGAGTTGCCATGAGAGCAACTGAGACTGGCCATAAACAAATGAGTCTCGTCTATTATGTTTCAGGGAAAAAAATGGCAGATTTTCAGAAAGAAAAGTGAGCAAGCCCCAGCTCATCAGGGTCCGACCTGATCAGCTACTGGAGTGAGGAAAGCGTTTCTCCCCTGAAAGTGCACTATGACATTCCAATGTACATCATACACTTCGGTGTAAGATAAACCCTGGTTTTGTTAAAAAATGAATGCGCTATCATTAGCTTCAGCGAGGTCTGGGTTTTCCTGCTCTTTGAAGGCATGGATCAGTCTTCTTACAAAATAGCAATGTGACTGGGAGAGAGAAATAAGCTGCTTCTTATGCAGCACTGTCTCTTCCCATTAGCTGGGGGAGGTCTCCCAGCTTGCTTTTAAAGGCTTAATGTACAAGTAAGGTGAGGCATGGTCATCTGAAGAACTGTGTATGGTCCCTCCTACAGCACTTATCACAAAGGTCAAACACCCTGGATCTCATACAGAGACATCTACGATGCAACTTGAAGAGGGAGTAATGCCTTCCTTTGGGAACTCCTGGAGCCTGGTGTTTATACCTTTCAGGAACACTCAGGTGGGAGTTCAGTCTTACGTAAGGCCCTGTGCCTTGTTTGGATTCAGGGAATCATCTACAGGAAAAGGCAAGCCCTTAAGGAAAAACAATTCTCATCTTGGCATCAGGAGCATGGAAGGGCAAACAGTACACCAGCAACGACTCCAGTTCCACATGGGGTGATGGGCAAGATGATTCTGCTGCCTCTTATTCCTGGAAGTTTCATTGGCTTAATAAAAGGTGATTTCCATTCCCTTGCAACATGCTTAGAAGATGTAGAAACCAATATGAGCGCTTGTAGGTTAAGCTAAGCACCCAATGTAAGAAACCTCTTACAATGGGTAGATTGATAGTGAATGTTTTCATAGACCTAGGCCCCTGGGGAACTTACTGTAGCACATGTTCTTTAGTTCCAGACATCCTGGGAATCGCTAGAAGTGCATTATGGCCCTAGTGTGAGACACTGCACGGACCACCATCTGAACTCTGCAAGGAAGGCTTCCGTGCAACACAACTCCTTTAGACACATCAGATTCCTTGCAAGTAAGAGAATTTTAAGTGCTTTTAGTGGTTATGCTCCCATGTCTGGCTGATTTGCTATTCCGACAATTTCTGTGCCCTGCTTTACCAAGGAAATAAAAATCTAAAGCCTTAATTTTCTATCAGAGGGCTTTCAGTGCAAAAAGATAGAAGAGGAGAAACAGAAAACACACAATACAAAGGCAAGCTTGTGTCTTTGCTGAATATTTTCATTGTTTTCCCTGAGGGGCCAGTGGGTTTTTACACACAGCACTAGCACATTTCATTTTGACAACGAGTCAGACTTTCCAAGTCACTACACCTTTCACAACACACTGCAAACTGTCAGTGTGGTAACTTCCTTAAGTTTAATGAAGTTACCTTATGAAATCTCTTGACAGAGCCAGCCAAAAACAAAAACAACCAACCAAAAGAAAAAAAAAAGCATAAGGCTACTCAAAAAATAAGAGGAGTCCCCAATGAAATGTGATACGTGCAATCTGGGAAACCTCAGAGGGGAGAAGGAAGAGTTGTGTGCTGACAAATGGTGCAAACCTCTTGCTAAGATTAGATTTCTGCAGGCTGAATTTAGATAACTGGCCCAATTTTCCAACAGACTGAATGCATGCTGGCTCCTAGTATTGGCCCTGCAGGCCACAAGCAGATCATTAAGCTTGAAAAGTCCAAGTACTAACTTTGAGCCTAAATAGAGCTCCAGGGCTGGTATCTTCTAAAAGACTTAAAGGACTATTGCCATTTGAACTCTAAATTTTTGGAAGGTCCGTTGGCACAGGCCAGCCTAGAGAACTGATCCTAAACAGCCATTTTTAAAAATCTAAGCTGGTCTTCTTTTTTTTTTTTTATGGTGGCCATATGGTGAACCTAGAGAGGTAGCTTTACCTTTCACTGTACAGCTGAAGAAATCCCAGCATAACAGTCACGAAAATTAAGGCATGTCTGTCAGTGACTAAAAGCAGAGACACCCACTTAGACCAGATTAAAAAAACATATATAATTTAAGGATTAGCAGGCTAGCAGAGTTGGAAGAATTTCAAGCTCTTTACTGGGCTCAGGAGGAAATCTCTTTTAATACTCTGTTTCATTCAGAAGTAGTCAAGGATTAGTGGTTTCAGAGAAACAGGTCAATACTGATGCATGAAAACTCTGGGGAAGGTCAGCACTGTTTGTCCCGGGTGCTGTGGAAAGGAACAGGTATCGCATCTCTATCTGCAGTGTTTGAAGCTGCTACACACTGAAGAGTATGTAACAGGAGAGGGTCTTTCTTATAAGCTTTGTTTAAGCTGGATCACTGTTAATGTACTGATGCCTATGCTGAGAAAAGCTGCTGCCTGCTATTCAATGTTTTCTGGATGTTTTCTCCATTATACTCTATTTCAGTTCTCTTCTGTAACTTTTGTGTAGAGTATTCCTACAAAAGAGATCGTCTGGGGAAATCCTTATTTTGATCATTGCAGGACTGATCCTGTGCCAGGTCAGTCCTTCAAAAACAGCAGGTCCAAGACACTGCTCGTTAAAAGCTAGTTGAAATTTTTCAGTAAAAACTAACTTCAAAACAAACAAACTTGGTCTTAGGAACGGTACTTGATGTTGCTGGTCAAGTTACGGTTTTGGTTTTTTGATGGTTTTTGTTTTGTTTTCAGTAATTGAAACAGCAGGTTTTGGTAGGCTGCATTTTCTGTTCCTTGATTGTGAATGATTTTACTGAAATGAAAAGAAGTCTGTATCTTTTTCAGAGGAAAAGAAATTCAATTTCCTGAACAGCTCTATAAATGATTACAGATTCTGATCTGGGCTAGAAAAGAGTCCTTTGGACTACTCAGGCACAGGCAGAGAACTGAGCCATCTTCCTGATAAAGTCTCCTCAGATTTTGGCAGATGGCTTGTGCACTTGGAAATCAAGCAGGTCACACTCCCACACTACCAAGTTTTTATGTACCAACAAGTGAAACCAAGAATACCATGTTTCCCTTAAAAATATTGTCCTTACTCATAACTTCTCTTACTGTAATAGCCACTAGGAGGAGAAAAAAGAGGTTCACAGAGTAGCACATATCAAAAATGGCTTTTAAGAAGATATCACTGGAGCACTGATACTGCGCAGCTGAAGCTAGCAGGAGGCCAGCTGAATGGGTTGAAGACTGTGGAATTAAAGTCATTATCAGCAAAGCTGAATTTCATTGTGCTCAGGGGGCAGAGACTTCATTAAATCTGAGGAAAAGGGAAGGACAGAGAAGAAAGTCTTTTAAGTTTCTGAGGAAGGTACAAGCATTACTTTTCAACTCTGTATTGCTTGAATCTATGCATTTATTTCATACAAAAGAAAAACTTCAGGTGAAAAATAGGGTGAGACAGCTTTCATATCTGCAAACATCTGATGGCAAGTCTGGTCTTCAGCAGCTGCTGACTGAGGGGTTTTGCAGTCCATTTCCAATTTCTAGGCACACATTTTCCCTCTGATCCCTTTCTACAGCTTGCTGACAACAGCATAGGCACTGAAAACTCCTAGGGGTTAGGGTGCTAGAGACTTCAGTCCCTTGGCAAGCAGTCAGCAAGCTGGCTCCAGTGATGCTGTTTCTGTGAGCTACTCTGATTTTCTGTGAGTAAAAGGAGTCACAATTTTGCTATTTAAGGAGCAATGAAAAGACTGCCTGTGTACCAGCTGGTTAATATTTGAACAATTAGACTCTGTATTTATCTCCGTTACTAAACTTGATCAGATTGAATATGATGATAAATAAACCCTGATGAAATATTGCCTCATTTGCTAAGAACGTGTTTTAAGCATAGAAATAGCTTTGTCAAGTGCTCTTTAACTATAGTGCTAAACTCCCATGCTAGCAATATTTAAAAAAACCCTTTACATTCCCATTTTTTTTGATCAGTATCCTCTATTTATTGTGTTTACTCATGTGGGAAGGACCTCATTTCATAATTGTGCATAGAAGAAGATCACTGAATTTGAAGCCAATGTCAAGTTATGAAGAAATGTGATGTGACCAACCTGTAACTCAACACGACACACAATCTTGAGCATAACTGCTGCTGTGGTGATAGTACTGAAAACAAGGCAAAGAAAATAGAAAATAGCTGCCCTGGGGACTACTTACGAGGGTGTGCAAGCTTCCACATCGTGTGGTACAGAGCACATAGGTACTGCTGTGACTGGAACTGTGTCAGGAGTTGTGCTGGGCAGATACTGGGACAAAATCTGACACTTAAAATACATTTTCTGTAGATTAGGTCCAGACACCTTCAGCTTCCTGGAGTTCACTTGCACTTTCCATTTTGCTTCACTAATCCTTCTAGTTTCCTCTTTCATTATCTGAATGAATCCTGTCCAGGACACTGAGGTCTTGCCAGATGGGTTAATTCAAGAGGACATAGAACTATATATGGCTGTGTTTATTTGTGTGTGAAAGTCTCTGTCCATAAATTAAAACCTGCTTGAGGAAGCATGTGCAGACACACATGCACTCACACACACTTACGATTTTTCACACCCTGTATATGAGAATCTCAAGCACTTTACAAATCTTTAAGAGTGCATTGCACTCCCTTAAGATGAGTAATGACTGAGAACGCATTTGCAGGACCTCAGTTTGGCCTGCATCACACATCACATTTCTGTGTCTGCTCTAGGAATTGCCCAATGGGATTCAAGCAGAAGTTCATTTCGCCCAGTAGTCCATCTAACTGCCAGATGATCTATTAGCCCTTTTGAAACATAAAGAAATACAAAACAACGTTATTCTTTATTCCTTCTATTAGTTTTAAAAATTGTTCTTTGTGTTTCTTGTATTAGCCTTCTCCTCTAAACTGAACAATTCCACAGTTTTCAGCCTTTCCTGTCTGGAAGTCTTTCAGTAGAACCTGTCCTGCTCTGAAGAATGTCTGCATATTCAGCATCAAGTTTATCTGTACTATGATGTGAAGGAAAGATCCCATTTACAAAAAAAAAAAAAAAAAAGGAATTTGGTATTCAAAGTCAATATCTATAGGGCATGCTGCAGAATTCTGTAAGAGTCATGAATCGAGGATGTGCGATGAGCAGTTGGATGTCCTACAAACCAACACTCTTTCAGAATCAATTTGCCAAATATCTAATTGATGATTTTTGAAAACCTAGACCTGAAAGATTGCCTATAGAGCGACACAGGAAATCTGCAACAGAGCCTAAAATAGTTTTCAAGTCTCATCTATTCCACTGCTTACTGTTTCTTCAAAGCATTTGCAGCTCTGAAAGCCCAGAGACAAACTCTGATTGAACCTGTCTCCCACATGGCAGCACTTGACCATGGAGCCAGTCTCTCCAGGACAAAATGGGGCATGATGGTCCAACATATCTGGGCTGAAAATGGGACCTGATGTTTTTTATTAATACTTTTTCTCACCAGAAAAAGCATAAATGGGAGCCTAGCTCTGCCTTTAAATACAACCAGGCTAGTTTCATTTCATCGGAGTTGGTGTAAAATTTATCAAAAAGAGCATAGAACTAAACTGACATATTTATGAGGTGAAAAAAACAATGAAGAGATGGTCAGAGGGATCTCTGTTTATTACATAAGTGTCCTCATGCTCTTATGAAACCTGATGTTCTTTGCTTGCTCTAGAGAACAACGCCAATTCAAAATCATGAGGTATTCCTGCCTACCACAAGAAATCAGTTTACCAATTCTTACATTCAAGATAAGCCTTTTTTATTGTTCTTCTTGGACTCAAAATGCCCAAGGGACTTCAACAGGTGCTTGTTTCATATATGTCAGAAACCCTTTGAATTAAATCCAGAGGGAAAGATCATGACAGAGCCAAAGTCAAGACAAATCAAGCCAAAATAGACTTACTGGTGAAGTGCCAATGTCCTAAGAAACATTTTAGTGATGTAACCTAGGATTAGGTGCTAATAAGTACACAGAAAACAGACTAGATTTAAGATGTTTGGCAGCACAAGGGGCTTGATTAGCAGAGATGGACTTCTATGTCATGCTTTCACCTGCTAGACTAAATGATGACATTTGTTATTGAAAGTAGTTTTAAGGAGCAGTTTTGTAGCACAGTAAAATTTAGATGTGGTTTCTACACGCAGGTTCTACAGCAGTATCTTCTGATGCCTGCACGTGTGTGGCCCCTATTGACTTTCAGTGAAAGTACCATCTGTATACTTGTGAGGTACCGTTTGGTTTATGCACACCATTTTACCATAGTTAGGGCCATGTGGTACAAGGTTCTAGGCATCAGGAGAATTGAGGCCATTCAGTATTTTGCGAGAGAGAGTGCTAAAAATGGAAAGTTACTTTTTTTGCCAAATGGCAGGTAGTAAATCTGTGTTAGAGAAGAAATCCTGCTCCCTTTGTGTTCAGAACACTCTGAAATCACCCACACAGTGCTTAGATACGCTCCATCCAATACACATTAAAGTTTGGATGCTTCTTAATGCTTGAGTGCAAAGAAAGATGTGACAAACATTTATATGCATTGCAGTGCAGAAGTGTGAACAAATTCTAACTCCAGAATCTGCTTTAATGACCTTTCTCATATCACTTGACATTGCTTACCCTATTTGTTAATCTTAAAATATGGCAAGTTTTCTTTTTCATGTCATTTGCATTGGTGTAAATCAGTCATTTTCCACAACAATCTCTTGTAATGAGAGACGCGTGAGTTTCCTCATGCATTTGTAACTCTACTTTCTAGCTTGCCTCTGCTTGCTGACTGAAAAGAGGAAAATGGCCCTTCATTTTTACTAACAAGGACCTTGACAATACCATGCCAGTCACTAATAAAGCATAAAATCAAGGAGCTGAACGAAGACCTTATTAAGAGTGACCTGTGGAATGAGAGTAATTTTTTTCTAGGGAAAAAATGTCCCTCAGAAATAAAAAAAAGATTTCAAAGGAGTTTACTCATTCATAAAGGAAGTGCTCCTTTCTGAGAAAGGTGATCTTTCCAGCAGATGTGTTATGAGGGTTGGTGAAGAGACTTCATATCTGTATTATGTAACAACATTTGAATTTATGTGAATAAGTACAAAACACATTTCAGGTTATGATGACTACATATTTTTGGATCAAATGAATGAATAAATCTCTTGAGTCTGATTCTGATCTTCTATCAGGTTTACACTGATACCAGCAGAGCTACTACTAGTTTTCTCTGCTGTGGGAAATAACAGAAACAGAGTTGCATAGCTGTAGCCAGAGGTCTGGTAAAAAAAACCTGAAAAATTTCAGACAGAAGCTAAATTCATTCTATGGCCTGTATTTCAATTTTCTTAGCTCTCACAGTTGTATTTGGAGTCCTCTTATTTTCCATTACACTTAATGCCCTGCAGTTGGGTAGTAAGAGAAACTCTCTGTAGTCCACTAGCCTGATGTCAGATCTGCCTTGTGAAGCACATGAGCTAAAGGAGCATTTGTGGAGACTACAAGTACGGATCTAGTCCTGAGATCAAGGCCATAAAATGAAAGTAAGACACAAGTTATGGCCAATTTAAAAAAAAAAAAAAAAGCAGAGGAAATAAGGTAGGGCAAATAGAGCTGCAACTCAGATAGAGCTGTGGGGGCTCCAGCGTCTGGCAACTGTGGTGGTGCCTGCCATGGGTGCAGGGCACCCAGGAGGACCTCATGGTAGCCCTCATGGGCTACCTATCCTGCCTTTTAGGGTATTCTTGGGTCTAGCTTGCAACCTTGTACTTCAAGTGGTTCTCTGATACCGGACTGTCATTTTTCAGACCATGTGGAAGGAGTGAACCCATATGATGGGTTCCTTATTCCTATATCACTTCCCTTATGGCCTGGCACATCCATGTGAGCCAGTGCCATAAATTTTTGTGTATCATTTTTGAAGTGACACAGCCCTGGTAGCTCTATCTACATGCACACAGACACTCATTTGTGATGTACTCATATTTTCCTATAACTTCACCATAAGACTTAGGTTCACTTCCAGCAAGAACAGAAATTTGTGTATTGCAGTTTTCCAAAATAATTTTAGTCTCTTCTTCTTCTCTATTAACACAGTTTCCCTAGGTGTAAGTTCAGTAAGAATAAGTTCCATGGCACATAGGAATATCTTTGCTTTAATATGAGTTCAATTTCTTACAGTTATGCTGCAACTCAGTAAGAAGCAAAGATTCTTTTAGAAGAAGATAAAAGCTACTGCATAAAAGATTAATCTGCACAAATGTTTATCATCTGGAATATCATCTGCTTTTCTTTTTTTCTTTTTTTTTTTTTACTTTCAGTGCAAACAGATGTCTAAGGAATCCCCTTTTTTCATAATTTTCAGCAACATGTTATAGATATTCTATGTGCAGTGTATGGAAGAAAAGGAAAATCGACTTTTGGCAGGTTCAGTATATCAAGTTCATAAACTTTACTATGTCTGTCTTGTCCAAGATTAGAGACAACCTGCTCCAAGTCAGTTTCCCATTTGTGCTTAATTAGGGAGTTCATTTTGGAGGTCAATGAAAAATAGCAGTGTACGTTTTCATAATAACTCTCCTCACAATAAAATTATTTCTCAGGCACTCGTCCAATTTTCTCTGGAACAAGGGCAAGAAAAGTGGGGACACAAAATACAGTTATTGGAAACCTTATCTGGAACTACGCGGCATGTTGTCCATTATCCAAGGAACACATAGTACATTCTGGATCTGAGGAAACAAGCCAAACATTGCATCTTTTCAGACAATTTTCCTAACTGTACAGCTTCATTTTCTTCTAACAACTGGGACAGAGGTTTTGAAAATGTTCCAAAGGATTGGAGAGAGTCTGCACAAGGAATTCCTCAGTCTCACCCTTACATACATACATTTTAATTGCGGGGGACAACAAGGTGCGCTTGTGCGGGAAATGCCAGAGGAGTACTTGGATTCACAAGGAAATAGCAGCGAGGAGAGAATTGAGCAGCAGGAGGGCTATGTTTCACACTGTATCAGTCAGGTGGCATCATTTGCAGGAGGAGAAACACTTCAAATGATGCCCATCAGCCACATCATGAAGTCCCTTGAAGGCACTTCCAGCACAAGTTTGCTCTTATCAAACAGCTGAGACAGTGGCCAAAGTGAGGCGCCATGCCTGAACTTGTCCAAAAGCCTAAGGTGTGTATGGATCTTGGATTTTGGGCTGATGTCAGCTCTAGCTTATAAAGTTTGTGAAGTTTGGCTGAAGCAAAACTACTTTGTAGATTATGAAAAATCTTTTCAGAAGAAGCTATTCCCAGCATTTCTTGGTCAGATAAATTCCAACACACATCTAGTGTGCAGGGACTTGACGTGAAGTACTTTGAATCTGATGTGGGTTTAGGGCAAGGCATTAGACGAGTTTGTATTTTATTATAACCAGTGGTCAACAGGTTATTTTTCTGGATTTTCATATAAGGAAGTATGATTTCTTAGACCAGAGTCTGGCCAAGGGGGTATGATCTTAATTTCTCTTCTGCGGTTCTCACGACCACAAAGAAACAAGAAACAAGCTGAGAAAAGCCTATAGTCAACCAAAAACTCAGGCAAAAGTGAATTATAACTTTCACACTTCATGCTTTGACCTATGAATTATGTTTTTGGTCAGCATTACAGGAGATATGTTGGACCTGTACAGAGGAATTTACACCTGTTCAGCCTCCACACTATCAGAGTACTGACTTTTGCTAAATTTGGTGCCTGGCCCCTCTGAAACTGCACACATAACAATACCTGATTTTGTGTTCAAAGTCTCACCTATAGTGGGCGGGTTCTGGGAGCTATGGTTCAAATTGGTATATTAGACAAGGGCAAAGACCACACTAAAGCAGCTGACTTTAGTTTTATGTTTTAGATGTCTTTCTTTCATTTACTTGAGGAAAGGTGCCTTCTTTTCCACACGACATCCTTGCTTTTGGGTTGTGAATCAAATTATTTTATAGGATTATAGGAAGATAATGCCAGTGCCCACAGTCAACTTAGAAAGAAATAGGTGAGTAACCACCTCAACACACTTTAGGAGCCCCTGACCTAGAGGTCAGGTCTTTTCCTTTTTAACCTTTTTCTTCTGTAGTGTACAGTGAACACGTTATAAACACATTTCCTTGTCATCTTAGATTATATTCTTTTCTAAAGAGGTAGTCTTTGTGCCATGGTGCGTGTGAATTTTGATTTCCTTTGGCCTTCAGTCTTGGTTTCATTACGAAGACCCCAGCTGAAGGTTTCAGTTGCCTGGAAGCACATGAGATGTAGAAATAAGTGGACCTTGAACCACTGTCTCAGGCTCCTGCCTGGCTATAGTTTGCTCCAGGACAGAGACACAATTATATACAGAGAAATTCAGCAACTTGCAAAGGCCTTGTAGGAAGATCACTTGGGAGCAAATGCTTCCTAATAAACCGTGGTCAGAGGAACTTACTCAGTGGTTCCTTCTTTTTGTTTTGTTTTGTTTTAAAATGAAACACAACAGTAATTTCATTGAGGACATTGAATCAAGGCAAGTCATAACTGTTGTAGGTGCTTCCCTAAATCAGGTTTCATTTTCTTTCTTGACTCACCATCATCCTTCTGAAGAAAGGAAGAAACATGCAAAGAGTGGTTCAAATCATCTTGCAACGCCATATCGCATTTCAGATCATTTACGCTCACAGTCATGTCAAGCAAACAGACATTTCAAATGGATCAATGCAGTAATTGAAACAGCAAGAAGAACTGGAGGTTATTTTGTCAGCAAAAGCATTCTTTATGAGACTGAACAGTGATGCCTTAAAATGGGATGTATCCAGGGAAAGCAAGCTTCCTGAAAATGTTGTAGCCATTACCTTAAAATAATATTATTTAGCCTTCATGCTTTATCCCTTGTGGGTTTTCAATTCCCTAGCAAACTTTATTTTCAACCCATCTTTGATCCTAGCCTCAAAAACCTGACATTTTCATTTTGCAAAGACTGGATATACAATGGACTAGTCAAGAATAAGGGCCAGATGCTCCAAATTGGTGCAAATTGGTCCTGCTCCATTGCTCTCCACACAGATTTACAGAAGACAAGGATCTGGCTGAAAGCCTTCCAAAGCCTTGGCTGCTTTGCTGTTTCATGTAAACACTTACTTCAATTTTAGTCTTACTTCCTAAGGAAGTGAAGTTTATGCAGTCGTGTTCTCTGTGTGTGTGTGTGTACACACATGCATGTCTGAGTGTATGAGGGAGGGTTTGTCCTTTTCCTCAACTACTTTTGAACATGGCAGTTCAACTCAATCAGACTGGAGACGGCAGGAGGTTTAAAAGAGACAAAATTCCTGCAGACACCATGCCAGTCTTCTTATTGAGGAAGAGGCTAAGGAGATGAGTCCTTGTAGCCTTCAGAAAATTTGCACTGGCAAGGACTTTTTAGACTTGACTCCATCAGTTCTGGCCTTCTTGGAGCCACTTCCTTTACTAAGCAAGTTTCATGCATCAAAACTTGAGCGTCCAAAGCTCAGACTAACCTTGTTTAACTGGGCCAGCATTTCTGAAGAGGCTGGTTAGCCTGGTTTTCTCTATTTGCGTCAGAGCATAGGTACGCTAATTATCTCATCTGGTTGAAAACCTAAATATAATCCTGGCATTACTAAGCTTAGCACCACTGCTGAAGTTGCCCCTTTTCTCTCTGCTGTTGAGCAAAACAAAATCAGGCACAGCATTTCCCATGGTTCTGTATGCAGTTGCACTCATTTTGTTCTGCTCTTGCCAAGGGCCTCAGACAAAGAGATCAGAGGGCAAAGGGAAAATTATAGATGCTAATTCACAAACAGCCTCATAAAACTATCCTCATTAGTCCTATTTAAAAAAAAAAAAAAAGCAACAAAATAAAATGATAACGGCTTCACTGCTGAGTCTTTGTGATAAATGAAGTGATCCTTGTGTGGGCGTATATAGAGGTAGCAGGCTTCATTGCTCAGTGGAGTGATGTATTTAGCAAGAGTGAAAGAGAACCGGAAGAAAAATTATGTGAGAAAAAAGTCCTACCACTTGCCAAACCAAATAAATAAATAAATTAGCTTTGTGGTTGGCAAAAAACCGCACCACACCAAACAAACAAAAAACGAGCTGTTAGTTAAGCTTTGTTTGATAAATATGGGATAAGAAAGTTATGACAAAAGACAAAAATGGAAGTCTAAGATATACTTCAATAAAATATGATCTGGAACTGAAGAGCTATCTGGTATGCAAATGATGAATTTACGAGATTCAAAAGGCTGTGGGGAGAAAAGTGATTTTTTTCCCACTGGAAGCAGAAAAGCAGGTGGTGTCCTTCAGCAATCTTTTTTATTTACTTCATGAGGTAGTTTAAGCAAAGAAAAGAAAACACTGAGAGCACCCTGACCCACAGTAGTAAAAAAGGCTCTTTTCCCGAGTGCAAGGTAGGTCTTTCTGTATGAAGTAGCAGGTAATGACAAATGAAATCAATGACACTTTCAAATCCTGAAGTGCTTTGCTGAAATGGGAACCGGCATCTTATGGAAACAACCTCTGGATCACATGTATTTTTTTAACCTTAAGCTAAGACTGAAGAAGCACAAATTTGCCCACTTCTGGTGACTGCCTGATAAGGAAATAGGTGGATGGTGGCCAGCTCGCCAGACTATTATTCCCTCTATTGTACTTGCCCCTCTATTGATTTAAGCAAAACGTGAACAGATCTTTCTCTTGCATAGCAAGACTTGCTGACTGCTCATGGTGACCTCATCCATGTGTAGTTATTTTGGCAGGCAGTTAAAACTTTTTAAAGGGCCAACAAGAATAGTTTTATGAGGCTGTTTGTGAATTAGTATGATTCTTTTGCCCTTTGCCCTCTGATCTCCTATTTGGTTTGGCCCCCTTGTCAAGTGTTGGACAAAAGGAGCTCAAGCCAGCATAAAACCCTGGGGAAGAGCTGTGCCTGCCTTAGCTCCTTGCTACAGCCATAGGTCTTCTGCCGGTTAATTGGTACTGCTTCGTGGATGGACCCTGTTAATAGCAGACAAAGATGCAGCCCTTCAAAATATGATGCAAGTTTATGAGTAGTAATTATCCTGTATCTTTTGACACAACACGGACACAGAGGAAAAAACATGCAATCTATCCTAAGATGCTTCAACTAAAATTTAACTGACCCGTGCTTTCTGTCCATAGGTACTCAATGCTTTTATATAAGTTTCATAGTTCTCACTGTACAGAAAGGGAAACTGAGCCAGAGGGAGCTGAAATGGTTTGTTCAGCCTGATCTACATCTGTGCAGCTCCCATTTCAGAGAGAACAAAAAAGCTTAAAAATAAAACTGAATGCAAACAATTATGCTATATCTCTTCATTTTTAAAAGAAATGCAGCGGGAAAGTGTAGTGCTTTAGCCTCAGAGCTTCCTTCACAGCTGGACAACCTTAGGACCTTCATAAAGAAGGTACAAAATGATGTTTGCCTCACTTGAGCTGGGTGCTGAGAAACCCCAGGTCACTTCTTTATTTTGCTCCAGATTTTCTGAGTAACTTTCAGGACCTCTTTTGGTCCAGCTCCTCAAACATGGTTTGACATTAAGGGTCTTTGCACCAAAATACTCAAGGATGTGATTTTTCACACCCCTGAACCTCAGCTTCCCTTGGGTATAACGGACATAGTTACACTGCTGTACCTCACAGGCATGTCATGAATTCAAATATGTCAAAACACACTTTCTATAGCCTAGATTTGAGACCTACAAGGAATTTGCAGAAGTTGGCCAACCATGGTTGCATATCTAGGTATCTTTCTTTAGCGAATATCTAAGTGCACACTAACAATGCAGGGTTGCTTTGACGTGACTACGACCCTTAGGAAAAAAATAAGACTATTACTCCAGCTTATCCAAATTACTTGGAACAGCAAAGATGAACTAGAACTTGTTAAAGTTTGATGAACAAGCTTTCTTGCAAGATGTCCAGTGTTCCTAGGAAGAGGAAGAAAACAGGCTTTTTCCTGTTGTGGTGGTCCTTGACAAACAAAGCAAATGCCATGACAAAATGGATAGCTTGCAAAGCAAAATATGTTGCATAGTAAAATGGATTCAGTTCTGCAGCAAAACTCCTAGATTCTCTGAAAGGTCTATTTAGATGAGAAAAGATAGGGCTTGAGTGAGTTAAAAATACACTGAAGAATTCAATCAGTGCAATGTTATTCATTTTGATATTAAACAAGATTTATTTGACAGTAACACCATATGCTCAGTGGTGCTGTCCACAAGATGACAATTCCATTTTGCAACAACTGTTGAAGTTCAAAAATTGTTTTCATTCAGCTTTGGAATAAAAACAAAAAAGCCTTTCAGTTCTTTACAGAATGGAATTGGACTGAAATGGCTGATTTCAGATAAAAAACTCAGCCTTTTCTTTTGTAAGGTTTTTTTGCTTCTAATGGGTTCCTTAGTCACCCAACATAGGACAAGAGGAAATGGCCTCAAGTTATGCCAGGGAAGGTTTAGATTGGATATTAGGAAAAAAAAATCTTCACCAAAAGGGTTGTTAAGCCTGGGAACAGGCTGCCCAGGGAAGCAGTGTAGTTACCATCCTTGGAGGTACTTTAAAGACGTATAGATGTGGTGCTGAGGCACATGGTTTAGTGGTGGACTTGGCAGTGCTGGGTTGGACTTAATGATCTTAAAGGTCTTTTCCAACCTAAATGATTCTATGATTCTAATGGGCAGGGCTTTGGAAGAAGGCAGGAAGACTGGGGCACAAATAATCTGAAACTTTTCAGAGGCACTGATACTATTCAACAGCATTGCTTGATGAATTGTCAACATGCTGAAAACATTTCCATCAGCACTACTAATCTGTTCTTGACACTACTTAGATTTTTTTTGGTATTGATTAGGCATGATTGTAGTCTGCAAGCTTTCTTGAGGATAAGACTGGAGTCTTTTTTTTTTTTCTGATGAGCAGAAGAGAAGCTGAAGATTTTGGCAACAGGAGAGCTTTGGAAACAGCTGAAGACAGCACAAGTCAGGTGCCATTGCTAAAAGGTATGCCTCACTATGTCAGTGTTCAAAAACGTCAGGATAATTCTTAAAATCAGTGGATTAGAGGGATGCAGTCTTTTACTCTTTCCACCAGAGGTTTTCTTTCACATTGATTGTAGCCTAAGAAATGTAGGCACAAAAATATGCAAAGACCAAAAAATACAGAAATACAACTTTTCCTTTTAAAATTGTGGAAAAATGTTTTCTTTCTTATAGATGTTTGAAAACCTGGGTTTTCATCCAAAATAACTCCAAACTTGTAAACCTCTTGTGAAGAAAAAAAAAAGAGGAAAGTTTTGATTAGGAAATGCGGCTATGACACCTTGTGGGGATTAGTTGCCTCAGGTACCTATTTGTGTGTGTGGCCTTTTGAACACATTCCCAGCTAATGGACATTGGCTATTGTGCACCTCTCCTAACTTGCACAACTTTCCTCTCTTGAAGGAAAGATGTCCTGGTGCATCATGACAGTCCTCCCTGAGATGCATCTTTGGAGATGGTGCTGAACTAGGGAGTCTAAATCCTTGAGAAGAATGGGGCAGCCAAATTAGCATTCCTGTGAGGTACCACAGCAACATTTCTGAATTGAATTGTTGCTCTTTTCCACCAAAAGTTTTTGGTTTTGATAATTTTCAGCTCTTCAAAGAAAAGTTAAAAAAATTGGCAGAAGGTGCACACTGGGACAAAAAAAAAATGTTAAGGTACAATCTTCTATTGAAAAAAAAATGTTTGATGGAAATATTTTGGGTTTTTTTTTACCAACTTTAACAAAAGATCTATAAACACATCCTTAGAGCACTGCAAATAATTAGACACCAGTATTAAGGACGTTTGTTAATTCTTATAGACCTCTTGTGAAGGGCTTCAGCTCTTTGGGCTCTCAGCACTGCCCTTTGTCTACAGGCTCATGCTCTTCCCTGCCTCTCTGCTGCACTGATGTTGGAGGTTGACTACCTTGACACATAGAACCCTGTTTTCCAGTGTACACACATGCACATGCACTGACAAGTTTATAACCAGACCAGTTTGACACTCTTGGCCCTAGCTGTCTCAAACTCAGGCACATATGTTTAGTAGGAGGCAGCGCCAGTGGAAGAGTTATGTTTGCTTTGAACTGGTAGGTGACAGGAGCAGAAGTATTTGGCAAGAAAGGCCCTTCTGGTGGTCCTGTGTATGTGTTGCTACTGATTTGAGTTTCTCAGCAAAGGACACAGACAGAAGAAGGTGACTATATGGCCACCACGTCACGGTCCTTCCTGACATGGAGCTGGGATAATGCCTGGCCCAAGGGCATTAGACAGAGTACACTGTCACCAGTACCCAGGGCAGTCCAGCTCTTGCAGCTGGGGAGAAGGTGTGATAACTCAGTTTGGCTGGTGGAGAATGTGTGTGCGTGTGTCCTCGCACTGCCTAATAAATATGTTCATCCAATTAAGAGGAATAATGATTCATTAACAAAACAGGTACTAAAAAAATACTCATTAAAGACAATCACTGCTACTTCCTCAGCTTTTCACTTCATTGCTGCTTATGCGAGTAAAAACAACAAACTAAATGGAGACCTTATGGCCACCAGGGACCAATTAATGCCACGTGACTTCCTCCCAGGCTTCCATGAAAATAACTGTATTATAATAGTCTGTGATATTAATATCAGCTTTGGGAAAGTTAGGCAGCAGCTCCATAGGGAAGAATGTAGCATGAGCAAGCACTCTGGAATGTGCAGTATTTGACAGAAGAGAAGTGGTGTCTCTCTGCAAGTTGCATCTCTTCTTACTATTGAAGCAGAAAAGTCAACTGGGAAAATACAAATGCTTGGGGGAACCTGAGAAGTTCTTTTTTATAAGGGGCTACCTTTCTAGTGTCTGTTTGAATAAATTTCAGAGCCTCTTTGTTTCTAATACAACAATTATCAATCTACAGATTAAGTCTAAAGATTAAATTCTGAGGTGAGTTTGAGATCCTAAATTTATACAGCCTCAGAGTTCACTGTTCAGATTTTACTTCCTCACAGCTTAAATAATTTTGAGGATTTGTGTTTGATCTCATGGCTATGTAGAACTGCGCCAGATTTTTGCTGCTGAGTGTGTGGCTCAGATCTGTGAAGAACCAACACCTTGGCAGATATAACTACCACCTGAAGTCCCTACCAGCTGACAAAACTACATGGGGATTGCTTTACAAGAAGAACTTGTTTTACTTCCTAGGCTGGCCTGGCTGGTTTGAAATATAGTTCTGATATTTCAAACTACTTCTGCACTAAGATATTCAAGAGACAGAACTTATTGCTCTCCTCGCACTGGTGATGTATGAATAATACAGAAAAGCCCTAGTCAGGACCTATGGGTGCCAGTGGAGCTGCTCTAACATAAAAGCAACAATGTCCCCATCCCAGCGTGGTCCTGGCATCCCATACTTCTTCCCATGTTTAGACTCTAGCATATTTACTAGACACCATACCTGTGTCCTTGTACCGCAGCGATGCCATGGGCCATAGTTTTCTCATACTGGACTTTTCTAGGAGTGGAGAGACACACACAGAACCCGCACCCCTGACCCCAGGGCTGGGCAGTTAGAAGGCAAAGGCACTGGGTAAGACCCACTGGAAAACCAAGGCGGCACCACATAGCAGTGAGATTGACCGTCTGGCAGGGAAAGCAGCAGCCACAGCAGCTTGGGTGATTGCAACCCTCCAGCCCACATCTCCCCTGCTGAGCCTTGTACCTGAGTGTAGAGGACATATAAAATGGTTTAATGTGTGTTCCAAGGCACCAAGTGGAAAGAGTACAAGGAAAGCAAATGGGAGGAGGGTATGGTTTAATGTCTTTCACAGTAACTTTGGCCTCAATTCCTGCATCCCCACAGTAGGGATGTTTAACTCCAAAGATGCATGTTAGTAAGCAAGAGCAGACAGGGTGAAGCCAGCCTAACAACTGAGCATGAAGTGGGTTAACTGAAAAAGTGGATCTAAATAGCATCGCATTTGGAAGAGTGATTTGGGTTAGAGGTTCAGTTCAGCTCAGCATTGGAAAGTTCAGATACTGGTTAAACTTTGGACAAACTTTTGACCCCTTTTTCTTGTAGAAATCAGAAGAGAATCACACAAACACAGACCCTCTCATGAGCTTTCCAATACTGTTTGTTTTTGACTGAGCCAGTAACAGAAGAACAGATTTCCTCATGATACTCCTGTATTTCTGCTTCCAAATTCACCCAGTTTTTCTTTTCTTTTCCAAACCTGAAAAGTTTCTTGTTCTATTCCATATAAGGTTTGGATGATAGCTGAGGGCAGGTCCTGCTCTATCCTGACTGATTTTCAGATCTCTGGGGATAACTGTCATCTTTATTGGCCTTTTTCCCATCCAGTGTTAAATATTTTCATTAATGACTAGAGAATTAGTCAGTCCAAAGACAGAGATTGTATTTTCCAAACATCAACTGTTGCCTTCCTCCCAACCAGAATGTGTGGCCCTGGTGGCCCTCATCCCAGGCAGCTCTGCACTAGCTGACACTCTGATTTTTTACTCTCTTTCTCCTTATCTTCTTCAGTTGGAGACTGCTAGCCAACTTTGCTCATTCTTTACACCCTCTGCTCCTTTCTTTGTGCTCCTGAGTCCTGTCTCCTCATGACTCATGAACAGCAGCTCCCACCAGTTATACATGCTTTTCAGCCCCATCATTGCTAGCTAAAAAGGGGAAGAGGGAAATGTCTTCGGAAAATATCAGCACTTTCTTCAAGCCCACTCAGATCATCTGTTTGCTGATTCCAATCCTGCAGCCTGTGACCTCAGCTGTGCAGCAGTTTTAGTTCTGTTTTCTTCATTGGGCTGATTACATTGTCAGCACTTAAAATAAATAGGAATTAATAACAGTAAAATTAATCAACACTTGGGAGCATAACCACCTTTATGATTGATGGAATCAACCGGTAGGTGATAATTAGAACCAGCCAGAAGCTTTTTCTCAAGACTTAGATGTAAATTTTCCTCCATGTTAGAAACCACACATTAAAACACCCTCCCACAGCATGCAACTTTCCTTGTTCTTTTTTATATCCTCACTGTTTGGCAGGTCCTGTATTGGCCACAAAAAAACCCAAGAGTATCCAACCCTCACCAAATATTGCTTTTACATATTTCTGGCTCATCCAAACTTAGAAAGCACCAGAAATACAACTAAGCCTGAACTTCGGAAATTCTCAAGCCTGTTTTTCAGGCCCAAGAGGTGGAGGAAACAAATCTGAGCTCTTGGATTCTTTCTCCAAATGGACGTGTCTGTGGTTTCTCTGCCAGTGAGTGCTGCAGTGACCAAGTCTGTGTGCAGACATGAGTATCCCTTGTCCTACTTTGCCTGCCTGGGTGGGGAATTCAGAGTCAGTGCTCAGCTGGGGCAATCAAGCCCAGCACTATGCCGTGCACCCATCCCTGCAGCCAGAGGTCAAATTCACCTGTCTTGTAGCAATATTACAGTTATTTAATAATTTCCAGTGCATCTAAGATGTGTTTGCCTTCAGAGTAACGCAAGTTGTTCAACTGCACAAAGGAGCAGATTTATCTAAGGAGATTCCCTTGATGGAGGTCAGGAGTAACGAGTAGTTATTCCTAGTAATTTTCCTTCTCTCTTTCTTCCTCTCTTTAGATTACAAAGGGTAAGGCTCTGGGCTGCTGCTGTTGACTGGAGCAAGGAGCGTGTTCAAGTCCTGTGGGCAGAAGCAAGATGTGAGCAACCCCGCTCAGGAAACAAGTGTAGCAACTTTGCAGTTGTACAGTGAACAACATCTTCAGAATGTCTTGGTGTTGTGGCTTTGATGATTTCTTCAGACGCTGTAAGTAGACTGACAAATTGACTTTCAAGTGAAAGGTCATTGAAAAGGATTGCGGATAAAAGCATCTGGATTTACAATTAAAAAGCTACAGAAGTTCAGTTTACAACTCTACTGGGTTCTGTGCGTAGGAGTTTCTATCATATAATTTGGCAGCTTCTTCTGCCTTCTGATTGGGCTTGTAGAATATAAAAATTCCTTGTGGTTTCTTTATTTTTTTTTCTTTTTAAACACAGTGGAGAGTTGTGGTGTTTTGGCAAGTCTGATACAAAGAAATATTGTACTGGCATTGTCTCATATTGTAGGTGACCTCAGGCCTGAACTATACAAGAGAAAAAAAAGAAAGGTCTCTGTTGAATAGAGTGCACATGTGCTTGAATCAGACTATAGAGAGAGTGTGAAAAGCAGAGCGCGCACACACAATACATGTAATACTGATGTTGCAGGCTTAAATGCAATGCCCAAATCTCATCCCACTGGTGCAAACTAGGAGCAGTCTTGTGGCATTAAGGCTCACCCTGCTCTGGTGTATGAGGTTCCTTCTGCCATTTCCCTCTCTAAGCACACGACCCATGCAAAAGGGCGTTTGCAAGGCAATTAGGTGGCTGAGATTACTTAACATGTCCCAGCGCACACAACACATGACTCCAGTGGGTGGTTGCCTTTCAGAGTGTTTGTGAGAAGATGTTTATGGATCACATTTCTTTTTTCTTCTCCCCCTTTCAGGAACGAGGAGGGGAACTTTAATCCTGGAAATCCTTATACATAAAGGCAAACATTGCATGCAGAAAGGCTCCCTCTTCCTCGCACTCCCTCCTCCCTTCCCCTTCTTTGTGGGACACAAAACTAAGCTAAACAGAGATTTGTCCCTATCAATATTGACTTGACTGATTTCCCTTTTCCTGACTTCTCTAATCCTGTGGTAGATTTTCTGTGACATTTGTTTCCGGTAGCAGATTCATATGAATGTACACTCTAGAAACGGAACATTTCCAAACATCTATTAAAAAGCAAAACAGTGTGGTCAAAGAAAATAATGGGGGATGTTTTTCTCCACAGTTTAATTTCAGCAGCTTCCGGTATTTTCTTTCTACTTGAAAAAGTAGTTTTTCTCTAATATGCAAGGGTTTTCTTTCATAAGAAAACAGACTCAATAGAGTTATTATATAAAACAGTGCACTAAGCCTCCTTGCGTGGTCGCCTTTGCAGGAATTAGTCACCCAATATGGCCCAGAGATAAGATGTCATTCACAGCTACCTGAAAGCCCAGACTACAGTCATTAACAGAAGCCTGATGACCTTCAGGCTGGTACATGTGGTAGACCTGAGACAACTGCACTGATGTCCTTTTCTCCATCAAAAGGTTGCTTTGTCCTCCAGGAAGAAGACAAGGAGGTGGCCCGGTTTTGCTTCCAGCTGTTTCTCCTGGTCTTTATGTGACAAGAACAAATTCTTGGGGTGGAGCTCGTGTTGCTGGATGAGAACTGTCCCAGTCACATAGGAAATCTCACACTGTTACCAAAGGAAGATGGGATGAAGGGAACTGCATTCTCAAAGTACCTGTACTGATGGCAGAAGAATTCTGAGCAAGGTGCTCTACAAATACTAGAGCTAGAATAGAAGGAGCCTGCCTGCTTCCCCTCTGAAAAATGGGTTCAATGACCCTCCCCTCTCTTCTCCTCTCTCCCTTTGATCCATCCACATTGCACAACATATGTTGCATCTGTACTATACTCAGACTGAGAGGGAAGAACTGATGACAAATTTTGAAATGTCAGCAGAGAACAAAGCACGATTTGTAACTTTTTTTTTCTTTTGAACAGTATGTCCCCATTTTGTTAGCGAAAAGTGTAAATACGCCCAGAAGTCGGAAATGACCTCTTTGGGGGAGCTCGAGCTCCAGTGTGCAGGACCTACACTGACAAAGGCAGCAGGGAGAGCACTGAAATGGGAACTCATCATATGGGCCTGGCTTCTGCATAAAGGAGAGGTCACTAGGTTGATTGTACTTGGGCCAAATGATTCATTTGGCTGCTGCTGCCTACTTGTTACAGTAGACATCGCGTTGCACTCATGGCCAGGATGAAGGATGCCTTTGGCTGGTTGCATACTGGCATGGTGAAGGAACTGCTCTCTACTGCCCTGTGGAAGAAACCCACAAAGGGGGATGAAATTCCCACCATGTGCCCAGAAGATGATGGAATATAGAGCCCTCAGAGAGGGAAAGTAAGTGAATCTGGTGGTTACTGAGGACTGATGGCTTTGTTCCACATCCTCCTCTCTGCCCGTGTACTGCATACAAACAAGGGGCTGAGCCCAGTTTTCTAAGGAAGCTATTAACCAAATATTACCTTCTTCTCTAAAGCAACATTGCTGGGAAAAGGATGCTGTCAGTCACAGCTTGTGACTGCAATCCTTGCAATCCTTGCCAATTGTAAATTGACCATATCTTCAGCATGGTATCCACTGGCAGGATGCAAATGAGCTCTGGCACTTAGTGCTGGGATTGATTCTCCTGAGTGCGAAGTTGCAAAGGCCCTAACTACACCACAGAGTGGCGGGAGCATTAGGGGTGCATGCTGATCTGTGAGGCTGACTTAGGACAGCTGATTACGAGATGCTGCAATTTTTTCTGCACATCACAACTCTGCAGATTTAAATGTAAATCACTGTTGTTATACAGAAGCACAGAATCACAGAATAGTAGGGGTTGGAAGGGACCTCTGGGGATCATTTAGTCCAACCCCCCTGCTAAAGCAGGTTGACCTAGATCGGGGTGCACAGCAACGTGTCCAGGTGGATTTTGAAAGTCTTCAGAGAAGGAGACTCCACAACCTTTCTGGGAAGCCTGTTCCAGTGCTTCATTACCCTCGCAGTGAAGAAGTTTTCCTTATGTTTAGATGAAACTTCCTGTGTTTCAGTTTGTGCCCATTGCCCCTTGTCCTATCACTGGGTACCACTGGAAAGATCCTGGCCCCGTCCTCTTGACACCTGCTTTTCAGGTATTTATAAGCATCTAAGTTTTCTCTTCCCCAGGCTAAACAGCCCCAGGTTTCTCAGCCTTTCCTCATCAGAGAGATGGTCCAGTCCCCTAATCATCTTTGTAGCCTCGGCTGGACTCTCTCTAATAGTTCCTTGGCTCTCATGAACTGGGGAGCCCGGAACCAGACACAATACTCCACTAGGTACAGGGGAGGACAATCTCCCTCGAACTCCTGGCCACACTCTTCCTAGTGCACCCTAGGATACTATTGGCCTTCTTGGCCACAAGAGCACACTGGTGACTCATGATTAGCTTGTTATCCACCAGGACTACTGGGCCCTTCTCCACAGATATATTGCATACAATGATATGCAAAATATAAATGGCAATGACTTCAGCAAAAATAGTTCTGTGGGTCTGGGAGTTGCCCCTTGGGACATGGGTGGCCCCTGGCAGTTTGCAACAGGATTTGGTTCCTGTGGACCTGCACAGGAACAGAATATTTGCTGGCCTAGGAGCTGAGGGTCTGTCTCCCACCCAGGTGCTCTCTCTTTCCTGATGTGTTCATGTTGAACCTCCCACTCCATCCTAGGGGTGAAGAGTCCAGGGAAACACACATCTCACTTGAAGGATAAGAGCCACTGAGTGAGCTGGGGAAAGGAGAAGAAATTAGATTGACTGACTTGCAAACTTAACACTTTTTCCATGCGGAAATAAATTGGAGTATTGCTTAAGCGGACAATTGCTGAGCTTTCTATTTCTGTTAAATTTCTCTCCCTCCCCCTTTTACTAGTTTTCCTTCAACTCTGTTTTCCTATGTCACTGAGTTATTATTATCCAGATCCAAATCTCACAGTTTCACTGAAGGAGAACGTGTATTAAAATACCAGGTTTACCAGAAAACATCTGCAACTTGCAAGCCTATTGTATTACTATTATACGAGCAAGCCATTGTAAATTCTTTAAAGTCTGTAACTTATTTCACGTTAACACACTGTGTGTTTTACAACACCATTTCAAAGTTTATGGCCTTTTTTCTTTAGCCGCTTGTTCCAATTGCATCTTATATTTCATCAAATATGGTAAAGAAACCATGAGAATAAATTGATGCTCCATATGAACCCCCTATAAATGGATGTTGCCAAATTGCTGTAAAATGGTTTTCCTTTTTCGCCCTCCAGAATTGTTAGTAGGTTTCTGAGGCCAAATTCTACAGGGAAACGTTATGACCATTTAAGGCCTCCAAACTTTATGCTTCAGTACAAAAGGCCTAAGGGCGAGGATTTAAAATGGATGAAGTGGAGAAATTTGCACTTCCTTAAGAAAACACAGAGTACTTCCTTCCGTGTGTCAGAAATGAAAAGGGAAAATACAAACTAATTTGTCAGGAAATTTTCCTTCTATAATGCCCTCTTCAGTCCTTCTCCTCTCACCTTTTGCTTCTCCCACCCCAGCCACACAAGCCTTATTTTCTCCTCCTTGTTGTCAGCTTTCTGGCCACAGGTCCCAGCCCCAGGAACTGTGATGGACGATGCTCTGCTCTTCAACTCATGCGCAAGAGCTCTGCTGTAATGTCTCCTCGTGTTCACAGCTTGCTCCTGCCACCCTCTTCCCCCTCACCTCCCCACCCAGGCTCACGCCTGCAGACAATCCTTCAGGAGATAAGTATCACTCAGGGACACCAACTCAGCCGCCAATGACGGTTTGTCATTTGGCTCTAATTGGACGCTGGTGTAAAATGAAAAAAACACTTGTCATATTTATGAGTTACTGTGAGTTAATAATACGCTGGGATCCATTAGTTAAAGCACATTTGCTCCAAACATGTGGCTTCAGCTTTTTATTTTTCATTCAAGCAACATTTTTTCAGATGAAATGCTGTTGCCGTTTTTCTCCCAGGCGCTCAGTGAGCCTCAGGGAGTTACAGCATCAATTATTTTTATCCTCATATGTGGAAAAAAAAAAAGAAAAAAAGAAAAAGGAGTGTCCTAGCCAGAGAAGTTGGAATTATTATCCAAAATAATAATAAAAGAATATCAAAACATCCAGAAATCAAAAGCTGCAGCCAGTTGAACAAATGTAGTCAAAATTGAAAACACAAAAGTCTGCAGAAGATTCTCTTGCAAATAAAGTGGGCTTTGCTCTCTCTGTATTTTTAGTAACCTCCTGTCCTGCCTGAGCCAATCCTTCTTCTGTCAAAGTCTGTCTACTTGAGTCAATTTTCTTTTACTCTATTTTGAATGATAAACTCATTAGTGCCTTGCAGGTGGATTTGCCTGAATTTAGAAACCCCAGAAAGGACTAAAATGACAATCAAAAATAAAGAGTGAACAGAAACTTGTTTTCATACTCTTGCTTCTGAAATGGTGCTGCCTTTACATGTAATAAAAATCAAGATGTTCATCTTTCTTCCTCTCCTCCTCTGCAATATTTTTTCACTGCTGAAGACATCAAGAGCAGAATTTACCCTTCCCTTGATGCCATCTTTTTTTCCCTTTCTGTTTCATCACAGCTGCATGGACTCCAGCCAACTCAAACTGTACCTTCGCACTTCACTGCTTAGGACTTTGCTGTACGTTCAATTTGACAAGACATTTTAATGTAGATAACTGACCAGGCAGCTGAAACTTCACACTGGTAACTGCGTTCACAAGGACGCCAGCACTTCACACCTCACTACTTTATCCACACATAGGCTGATTTCTCTAAAATCAGGAGAAGGTGGCACAGCAAACTTTATGAAACCCCTCTTGCTTTCATTACCCGTGGTTTGATTTGCAAGGCCTTGCTTAGAGGAACAGAGCAAGCTCCACCTGCTCTTTAATTCAAGGATGTATTTTGCCCACCATTCCTAGGAAACATTTATGGAACATTTTACATATTGGTGCTGCTTTGTTGGTAATAAGTGTTCTTTTATTTTATAAGCTTTAACTAGGCAAAAAGCTCCTCTGCTGCTGACTCAGCCTCCAAAGCTGCACTTTATATATGTCAAACAATATATATACATTTATAAGGTGAACAATGGTTGTATTTAAGTACTGATTTAGTAATCATGAACTTCGCTGGCAGTATCCTTTGGAAACTAAATCCATAAATTTTATTAGTATTAAATGTTTCTAATGGGAGTTGACAAATACTTGAACCGAGTTGCTTTTTCTCTGCACTTGGCAAAAGGAAAGGGACAAAAATTCCTATTGCACAATGAGAAATGCATTAATACTAAAACCCATTCATCTCAATTTTGTACAAATATAATTTAAGACCTTTTACAACCATTGGTGAAATTACAATGTGCTGTGGGGAAGTTGCAAAAATTTTATGAGAGTAATAAAATTGTCATTGTAATACCATTATAGGGTGCAGGGACAATATAGATATTTGAATTACCTATTGTCCTTACGCCAGGCTGAAAAAGCTAGATGTAGGAATTATAGCATGCAATGGAGACAACTGTTGAAACGAAGCAGAGAAATGAAATCCAGGTCCACTTTAGAGGGCCTAAGACAAATAGTCTTAGAGACCCGTACGCAGAATACCCTTCCCACTTGTGTCAACAACAATGAAATTTAAACGGGTGGACTGTTTTATATTTGTGTCAATGGTAGCACAGAGACCAACTAATTAAGAAGAGATTATGTGTAATAAAATAGTGTTGCATCTAAAAAACTGATGTTTTTAGCTTCTGTGACATATTTCCTAGGGTTTGCACTCAGGCCTGCCTGAAGGTAATCATGGTGGTCCCCCTTCTTCATAGCCAAAAAAACTTCTCATGTAGCTCATGGCAAACCTGTGAAATCTTACCTGGGATTAAAATGGTGTTAACTTTCTAGAGGTGAAAATTCCTTTCACTGAAGAATAATGTTGCTGGGCTATATCCAGGGAAATAGCATTGCTTTCTCTCTGACTGTCCAAGAGACAAACAAAAGGAAAAAAAGAGAGGCAATTGCAGTCTTGTACGTTAGCAAAATTTCACTGGCTGTGTTCTAGAGAGTAATAAAAGAATTGAAATAGTTCAAGCATCTGCCCTTGGCTGAGGGACTTGTAATTATACACTACAGACTCCGCTCCCTTGGAACAACTGTCTTTGATTCCTATCTCTTCTTTTATTACAGCTGAAACACAAAACTCCTGATGAAACCATTACATTTCCATGTGAAATTCACAACTATAAGGGGAAACCTCTGCAAAGTTGCCAGACTTTCAAAGGGGGGGCAGAAACATATGGGCAAAGATTGTAAAGTTCCCTTCCAAGTTTCAAAGGTCCAACCACTTGGGGCAGCCTGCTCTGGAGTTTGGGGTTTATTCTCCTCCTTTTAGTAAATGCTTTTGAATGGGAGTAAGAAAGTTTATTTTATTGCCTGTTTATTAAGAGTTACCATATTGTGAACTCCTGTGGTGCAGCTAATCGTTTTCTTTAACATCATTGACCATTTAGTCCTCACCAGGATTATGAGAACAGTGGCAGAATCTCCCAGTAGAAATTTCTGAACACCCAGAGACTCACTGAGACCTACTATTCCTTAAATACTCCTTACTCCTGTTTTCAGACAACACCTCCCCACAGGTGCAAAAGACTCATGGACCTTGCTAGGACCCTCAAAGTGATAACAGGACCTTTCTCTACCTGCCCAAGTCTTCCCAAGAGGAGGTGGGCAGGGAATGTGAAAGAAGAAGCAGAGATACCAGCTGGTGCTTAACCCTTCTTTCTAAGCAGGAATCCACATTTGGAATCTGCTTTGAAATCCTCAGCAGGGTGCACAGCAAGTGGGACTTCTAGAGAGTGAGTCCCGGTCAATGAGTATGCCATTTTGGGTCTTCCTGGAGGAAGGACCCAGAAGACTTCACTAGTGGCTTCTGAAAATGCAAGCTGAGATAGTGCTGTTGCCTCTTCTGTGCCCCACCTGGAGGTGGCAGTGCCAGGATCACCGCTCATGGGAGAGAGCCACTGCTTCACTGACAAAATGCCTAAAGGAGTCCCTCTCCTCTCCCATACACACACAATTGACATTTTATTGAAAAGCAAATTCAGAACACACCTTTCTGTGGTTACAGAATCATAGAATCATTTAGGTTGGAAAAGACTTTTAAGATCACTGAGTCCAACTGCTAATCTAACTCTACCAAGTCCACTGCTAAACCATGTCCCTAAGCACCACATCTACATGACTTTTAAACACATCCAGAGGTGGTGATTCAACCACTTCCCTGGGCAGCCTGTTCTAGTGCCTGACAACCTTTTCAGTATAGAAATTTTTCCTGATATCCAACCTGAACCTCCCCTGGTTCAACCTGAGGCCATTTCCTCTTGTCCTATCACTTGTTACTTGGGAGAACAGACCAGCACCCACATCTCTACAACCTCCTTTCAGGTAGCTGTAGAGAGAGAGAAGGTGTCCCGTGAACCTCCTTTTCTTCAGACTAAATAGCCCCAGTTCCCTCAGCCACTCCTCTTAAGATTTATGCTCTAGGCACTTCTCCAGCTTCGTTGCCCTTCTCTGGACCTGCTCCAGCACCTCGACGTCTTTCTTGTATTGAAGTTCCCAAAAGCAAACACAGTGCTTGAGTTGTGGCCTCACTAGTGCTGGGTACAAATTAGACGGCCTAAGCCTGCCCCCTCAGCTAGGGAAGCTGTTCAGCAGCCTGAGCTCCCGTCACGCTTATTCCCGTGTTTTGCACATTGCCAAGAGGCAAGAAGGTATTTCCCTACACTACAACCTTTTATTTTCTGTTCTTTTTACTCTAGCTAATATGTCTTCTTGGTAACCACAGTATAATAAATTTCATAGAGCATGACCAGCATACTTAGTTCATATTATTCATTTGCAGTCATTTATTTTTTCCAGCTCCTCTTCCCCTCCCGGTCCCCTCTCCCCAGTGCTCACTCTGTGGAATGATAATAATACACACAGAGTGCCGGCTGGCTGAGAAGGACTTAAAAACAACAAGTAAGAGGATCTTTCTGTGCTCACACCTGTTTTAAGATTTGTTATCCTTAAAAAGGAAAGCTGTAGGGATTCACTCTCTTTCTTCCTTGTAGACCCCAGTGGAATATACCATTAAAACCACAGGGAGGAGAGAAAGCCTTCGGTGCACTTAAATATACTTATGTCAAATCCATCTCATTCTTCCTGCCTTCTTTCCTCAATCTAGCCACCGTTCCCAAGGGCTGGAGAACATTACAACCCATTCACTTTATAGAATGGGCACAGACAGACTTTTTCACCATTTCGATATGTCTACATTTGCAGGCATATCCTGTAGGCTAACTGAAACAGCCTTAATTTCAATTTACTGTCTCCCTGAGGAACATGCCATTCTCCTGAAAGTGGAAAAAACCCTCAATGGCCATTCCCTGCCCCCCTTTCCTCCACCTCAAGTCAAGATCTGAACAGGAGGGAAAATCTCTCCCAAGATTAATGGACTGCAGTTCTGATGCTTATAACAGGGCACATGATCTTTATTAAACAAGTAATGAACAACTTTCACTGAAGTACTGTTACCGTACACGACTCATCTAAATCCTTTTCCAAATCCCTGTAGAATGGTGTTATATTAAGAAAAAGAAACCGTTCCTCTGTGGTCATTTAACTCTGCCTTGTTTTTCAGCAGTGCTGTCAGTAATGACAAAAACAACACTAATAAAAAAGTAGCTGAGATCTTGGCTTACAAACTTCAGATGCATGCTAGGATCAACTCAGTAAAGTATAAAGGTGAGATGCTTCCACCTTCCTAAGACAAGTATTAAGAGTTAGCTATAATTACAACAAACCGTAAACAAAACAGATAACAAATAAAGATTCAATGAATAGTGGGAGCATGGAAAAACAGCAGTACTGCTTGCCAGGCCTTTGTGGTCACAGCTCTGATTTAGAGCAAACCGACATGTAGAAATCTGGATTTAGGAGAGGGGTATGTGTTTCCTTGCAGAAACGCCAATGCCTTACTGTCATTCAGGCTCTGTTGGTGCCTAGTGTTGCAGGATTTCACCGGGCCTTTGGAAATTGTCTGGAAGAACTGCCAACATAGGAGTCAGTGCGTAATATTTCTATGGTGTACAGCTCTGCAAGGTTATAGTTAACCATTTATCATCCAATACCCACAGTACAAACCCAGTAATATCTCCCAGTGCTGTAAATACCATGATATTCTAACAGGCTTCTTAGGAAAGTGTCAGACATTGAAGCATACGGCCAAACAGTGATTCATGTTATTACACTGAAACAGTTTTAGCTTTGCTGATGTATTGCTGAAAACTTAATGTTTTCTGTGCGGTCTCTTCTGGGAGGATGATAGTTCATAGATTGATGGAGCTGGACTAAGTTATCCGAGTGGCCTGATGCTGTAAATTTGTACACAGAAGTACTGTATTTAAGGCAACTTTTTCTGGTGTGCTTGCATTTGAGACGTCCAGTTATGAGCAGGCATAAGCGGGCATAAAGGGGAGGATCTTCTAGTCAAAAGAAGACAAGAGGATTTGGGCTGGGCCAGACCTGTCATCTCAGCTTCCCACAGACCACGAACATTTTGTTTGTTTTAGCTACACTGCAATTAAAAATAGCAGCAAACTAATAAGTGGTTAGAGTGAAGGCACAGAAGAATTGGCCTCAGTGGAGAAGTGAGTTTTGCTTCCCACAGTTACAAACAGCCTCTGCTTAGCAAATTGGATGTCCTTTCAGATTGCAAACGACTCCAGAAAAAACAAAGTCCCAACTGCAACTTGGAGGCCAGAATTAAGTCTGTTGTATGTAGCCATGACTAAGTAAGGAAGACAGCAGTCTCAGATAGTATTTTCTTCTCTGAAATTGCCCATCTTTGATCTGTTTTTTGGGTTGTCTCATTATCATGTAATGGGAATGGTAAATCTTTCCACAATGAATCCAGGGAAATTCTTAGACATAGTCATATTCAGGATATGGCATGAGGCCATCTCTTAACCAAATTAATAAATATTTTACAGCAAGCCATGAAAAGTCTTTGAGGCCATTATTCTAAAGGTTTGTTCTGGTCATTGCTTCTGTGTTAACATTACACCATAGTTCCCTTGCAATCACAGACACTTGCATAAAAGAAACATTATGCTGGGACTAATGTTTTTCATACTTTGGAAATCTTTTTCTTATTAGTAGCAAGCAACGAAGAGAGTGCCCCTCTCCCATTTTCTGTTCACTGTACAAGTGTCCTAGATCATGGCTTTTTTGAAGAGAAATAGAGTTAAAGAAAGGCTAAAGCCTGACCTGCAGTCTGTCAGAGGCAGCTTGCAATGCTGTGTTTGCTCAGTTTGGGTTTGCCGAAGGCTGGAATTATCAGGGGGCTGCAACTGAGAACTGCATAAGGAGTTTGCTTGATCTCAGGGCTACATTTGGTGACCTGGGTTGGAGCTGCTTTTTGTAGTCTTCTGCTGGTGTAACAAGGCGGTGCCAGGCCCTGCAGAGGTGTGGTACTATGTGAGTGAGTATGGCTATTTAACCTGCACAGGCAGACTTCTCAACAGAGTGCAAAGCATTTGCTGTTATTAATTGACCCAGGCTAACTGGCTTGATTCTTAACTGAGGGAAGCCTATTTTTCAAACACCCGGGATAAAACCTGTTAAACCTCAATTAGGATGCAGCCAGGAAAGGTGTGGATGAGTCTGGAGTAATTGCTGGGCAGTGGCTGACAGGCAAGTTCCTGTATTTTCAGTCAGAGCAGGTGATTTTGAAACCTGACCTCCCAGCAGCTGCCAGCTGGGCAGCACATTTGCTCTGCAGAGGCTGCCCAGGATGGCCTTTCCCTCACTGACAGCTCTCTGCAGTTTGCACGGAGTCAGTTAGTGAAGCTGTGCGCTTTCATAACCAGAAGGTGGTGAATGGCAGGACCCAACTGCAGGGACACCACTGCAAGGAGGTCGTGGATCAAGGCTGCATTGGAGCAACCTCTGTGCTGCTATACCCACGCCTCTCCTCCAAAAAAGCCTGCAGAATAAGAAAGAGTGGTAAGGAATTGGGCAACTTGTCCATCTCTGCATCCACAAGTGGAGTGCCTGCCTTGTCCTAAGGGATCCCCTTTTCCCATGTGTTGTGAGGAGCTGGCATCCCTATGCAACATAGTCCGCATGCTCAGGGATGGGAAGATGGGCCAATGACCCAGCTTTTGAGACAGTTCCCTATAACAGGGAGTGAATCTCATCCTCTGTATGCCCCCCCTGCTTCATGCTAGCATGTGAAGATAAGAAAAATACGGAGATTGTAGGGAAAGGCTACATCACTCATGAAGCAAATATATACCTTGAAAAACCAGACAAGTTCTCATGTATGTTACATTGCAGCTTGTGACATGGTAGAGGATTGGGGATAATGTGCACTCTAACACCCTAACCCAGTTCTTCCAGGTGGCTCTCCTTGGATAGCTTTTTTCCACAGTATCCCCATTTCACATTTAGAAAAATGAAGCCTAGGGTAAGAGGTGAACTTGTTGAACTTCACCTGGCAAAGCATGGAGTATAGAGTATATCTTGTATACTGCCTGGTCTCTACAGCCAAGGCAAACATATTCATGTACATTTAAAGAGAAACGATCCTGTGAGCAGAGCTGGAGCTACAGACTTTACTTAAACACACACTCAAAGAAGAAATCATTTTTGGAGAGGAAACTATGCACCTGGAAAACATGCTTGGTTTTAATGGATATTAATGTCTTGTAAAAACAAAACAAAGCCTAGAACTTAATAATTTGCCTAAAAATAAAGACCATTTTGTTTTTAATGTTAAACCAGAATTAAATTAGCCAGCACATGTTTGATATTCTTGAGCTGAAGCATTTTGAAACTGATGCGCAGACAATAAATTAGGTAGGGCAACCTAGTGCAGTGGATGGAGGGGGTGAGGAGACAGGGGGTAAAAGTGAGCACACAAAGCGTGCTGTGCTAGAACATCACTAATGGATGCTGGCTCCCGAATGAAAGCTGAAAGACCAGGGTATGGGAAGGCAGATGGAAAAAATGAGAATGCAGTTCCATCTGTGGATACTGTTTCTTTTCATAGTTCTCACTGTCTGACCTCTTTTCCCCATCAGTTCCTCAATGATGAGATCAAGGTGAATTACTCTAGATGGGTGAGTCTCAACAGAGCAAACACAGCTGCTGGCGGGGAGTGCTGCTTTGAGAAACAACATGGAGAAAGCCAGCCCTGCTAAAGGTACTTCTCCTTTGCTCTCTCCAAGGCTTAGTTCCTGTCCTACTGCAGTCAATAATAATTTCCCTCTTGACTTTGGTAGGATTGAGCTTCTGGAGAGCAATGGCTCCTGACCTGGTTCCTCCTCCTGTTATTATGTTAGGCACTAAGCCTGAACAGCTTCTCTTCTGTAGTCTTAAATGTAGCTGACTTGTATTCCCTTCAGAACAATCCTCCCAGCCCTTACTTGTCTTCCCCATCCGATGGTCCAGACAAAGAAGCAGCTTGTGTTGTGCCTTAGCATTGCTGAGGGGAAAGGAGTCTGCTCTACCCAAAGAGCGGGTTTGGGGTAGGAGCCAAACCCAGTCTATGGTTGAGGTGGAAGACCCTTCTAGGAAACTACAGCTACAATGATTTGCCTTTTATGAGAATGAGGGTGCACTTCTGCGGCACACGTAGCCAGCTAGAGAGTGTGCTTTGGTTTTTTTCCAGTCTCCCATGTTTGTTCCAGCAGTTAAGTTATATGCATATTTTGCTATGCACATAATACGTAGCTTGGCAAGCAAAAGATAGGAAGGGTAAAGGATGGTATGTTTACCTTAGCTCATGGGGATGTCTTAGTGGTTTAACCTTCAAATGTGGTGTGCCTAACTTTTCTCTAACCACAGGTCAAAGTCCCAGCTGGGCTGACTCAGCCTTTATCTTCCTTGAGATAAATTCAGTCCCGCTCAGCTTCACAGTGGGTGGGTGTTTCAGATGAAGCCTTAAAAATGAGAGTTTTGTCTGGTCTGGGCGGACCCTAATGATCCCTTAGCACTTTTCATGAGACAAACATTGGTTGTGGGCCAAAATTCCTGTTCTTCGCTGCAGCAGTATGCTGTGGGTGTGAAGAAAAGGCTCTATGATGCTTAAAGCGCAAAGACACTAATGCTGTTGTGTTGAAGCAAACATGGTGATGCTGCAAGCTGAGCTTACTGAACCCCATGGGCATACTGGGAATGCCCTGAAAGAGCTGGGATTTGAGGTCTTTTGCTGGCTGGGAGGTCTTGTATAACCCGCTAAAGTAGCATTTGGTAACAAGTGCTTTTCCCTATCTAGGAGATTTAATCCTACTGTGGAATAGGAAGCAAAAGCATTCAAATGGTTGCATAAGAAAAAGAAGACAAAGAGTAGTAGATCAGTTGCACAGGGATGTGAGAGGCTGACATGTCAAAGCACACTCTGAGAATATGGGAAATATAAGGATGTCCATTGCTCTCTGAGCTACTCAGGATAAAAATTCCATCATGTTTCTAAGAAACCTTTTCAGTGACACCTCTGTCAAGATCAGTATATTCATGCAAAATTCTTCTTTAGGCAAATCACCGTTTCTGAAAAAAAAACAAACCAAACCAATAAAAAAAAAACCCCAACCCAAACACACCCAATATCGAAGTTAGATCTACTTTTCTGACAGCATAGCCACAGAAATGCTATAATTAACACAGCATCAGGTTCCTTCCATCAGCTGCAAAGGCAGCAGTCCTTAGCTGTATGCCACAGGCTAAGGCAACCAGGTCAAACGAAATAAAATAACTCTGTATAGTTTTTTCAGAGCACAAACAATTTCTGAATCTAGTGAAAAAAAAAAGGTTTTAAATTGCATTTTCCCCTCACTACATCCTTCAAGACTTGAATGCCTCTTCTCTTCCAGGACTTGTGCACCATGATAACACAAGAAAGACTAATGGCTTTGTATTTCTGGCCAAAGCAGAAGGAATGGAAACATCATGAAAGATGAGCAGTTTGCCTGAGATCTCTATCCGTGTTGCAGGCACAGGTGGTTTGGTTTAGCATCTGAAATGTTGGATCCTGAAGCAAACCAAAAGCAACTTCCAACCCCTAGGGAGGAGCCCATAATTAGTACAAAGAATGGACGGTGCTGGCAGGTCATATGGGCCTTACAGAGCTCTATTTCCAGAAGAAGGCATTTGTTAGTGTAGTCAGCACACTTTTGATAAGGCAAGCACATTTCAACCATTTAGGCTTAAATAAACACACTGATTAATGTGCTGTAGGTGGAACATAACTTTCCACTGTACTGAATCCCTTGAAGTGTTTTCTATTTTAGCAGGCAGATCTGTGCAAAAGGTTACAAAATAAAATACTGTGAAAATGTTGGAGATGGTTTGGAAGCATTGTAATAAAAGCTTAAAATTAATAGTGGTGTCCAGTCAATGTCAGAGAAATTTTCTTTTGGCTTCATCACTGTGTGGCCTATTGTATGTGCGACTCAAATAAGATTTCTTTCATGTCTCCCTGGTATGGTGAAGGGATGGAAAAGTATTACTTGCATGTGAAGTGGTTTGAGAGTGTGCACAAAAGTGCTACAGAAGTGTTAATTAGTATTATCAGCTGTGAATAGATATCCGTATTATCAGCAGACACCCTTCAACAGTCCCTACTCTAGAATGCATCTGTAGCCAACAGTGATCTCATTTTATACAGCAGCAGCCAAAGAAATAGGTTGGGTTGCTTAATATTAAAATGCATTAGGGGTTAGCAAGCAACTGCAAAACTTTTTTTTTTTAAATTAGGAGGGACATGGCTCAGTACATGGCTGAGTAAATTTATGAACATGGAGTTTTGCTAGGTTCTGTTATCCAAATCTATTTTATACTCTAAAGAGCTTAGCGGTGTAACTATTTTAATATAGCAAATGCTTCTTCAGATAAAAAGTGAGTGAAAGCAATAAACTTTTTCTTACTTTAACTTCAGGGTCCAACAGAGCCATTCACTTGCTCACCTGCACCGTGAGAGCTGGTACAAATCTGGTATACCTTTATGATGACTGTAATTCTCTCACCCATGTCTGGTGTAACAATTCTAAGACTGACGTAGTCCAGACAGAAGAATATGCATAAAACACGGGACTTGGAAGCCTTAACTTAAATCAGAGGAACAGGGTGAGGAGGAAGAGGTGGTGCTGACAGCAGTGAGTATCTCGGCTCAGCGAGGAGAATCCCCTTTTGCGCTGTGCAGACTACACACCAGTAACAGCTGGCACAGTATCTTTAGTTCAGGCAACCTGTGCTCCGTAACAGAAAGACCTCCTCATGTTATGATGTTATTGAAAAACCTGTGTGCGGGCTAACACTGGCCCTCATTCGTTGGAGTCCTCAATGTTTCAGTAAAAGCCTACAGCACTGGAAAAAAGACCCTTAAAGTTGAAATTAAAAGTTGAATGTTGTAGTTTGGACTCTGCTCTTGTCCTGAGCTCTGCAGCAACATCTTGCAGTGCAAGTATCATAAAAAGGAACCTCCTGTTAGGTGATATCCCTGTAGCCTTAGTCAGCTGGCTAAGCCGTCACTGAGATCAAAACTGAATTTGGGATGAATTTTTGAGAGGTTGCAATCATCCAAAAAGGAGCTGAACAGTGAGCACAGCACGTCTTTGGTGGTGTCTCTCTTAAATAGATGTGACTTGAGCTCTGAACGCTGGTACTCCTGCAGTAACCAACAGAGAATATTTCAACTCCCATTTCAACTTTGAATTATAAGAAATAACCTGTTATTTGACCTTCTATCTTGTCTCCCAGAAAAGCCAGGTTTTACAACAAAGCAGGTACAAGACGAAAATTAGTGCTATAAGTGCAAAGAATGCACTTGCACTTTGAGAAAGTGAACAAAATCAAGTACATTCAGGAGTCTTCAAGACATAAACTGATAAAATGAGAGTTATTTTCCTGGAAACACGTCCCTATTTAGCAATGGTGGCTTCCAAGCCAATGGAGGCTTCCTGAAATGGACACATTTCCCTTGGAGCAACCCTATAATTTGTAATACACCTTTTGCCTTCATACAAGAGGCCAGAGCCTTGTTCTCATTTACTCTGGCAGGGTCTTCAGTTGATACAGAAAAGCCAACAGAGCTGTGCTTCTTTACAGCAGAGAAGGCTCTGGTCTATTAACGACAGTAAAGATAAAATGAAAAAACAGTTTAAATGGATGTAGTGTAATAGATGTAACTATCAAAAAGAGCAGACCTTCAGCTTGCCTTAATCACCATACCTCTACAGACTCAATGTTTTCAAGTCCTTTTCCAGGGTCCTTCCAGCACACAATATCCAACTATACAAAGCCCTCCTGCACAGTCACTGCTTCTCAGTCAAACGAGGTTTCTGTCCTGTCCATAGGCAGGTAGACTGAGACATGAACTGGTGGGGTAGGAGGTTTACAATTGCCTTGGCTTGGGTAGAAGGGCCAGACAAGCTGGCTGGACTACTAACTTTTGGTCTTTTTAATACAGGGTAATATTAATAAAAACGAAAACAGCAGCAAGCCTGGCTTAAATGAAGAGTTATTGATTTGGTCCCAGAGTATATTTAAATACTTTATTGCACAGATGGAGCCCCTATGACTTTCTTTTCCTTCATCCCTTAAAGGCCCCGTTTTACAAGGATACTTGCTTGCCCCTTGGGAGGGCTGGATCCTGTTTCCTCTGCATTTATTTGTGGTTTTTTGGGGGGAGGGTTGGGCTCATGTGAGGAGAATCTATTACTCAAGTGGAAGACACAGCAGCTTTCCCTTATGCAGGGGCTCAGTCTGCTGCCTTCACTGTTCTCCCACCTACCACCTTAGGGGCATGGCTGTCTGAGGCGTGTTTGTCTGGCTGCAGAGCTCCCTCCCACCTGTGAGATGCCAGCTGTACCCCTGGGGAACCTGCTGTCACCTTCCAGAGTGGTCTTATTTTAAAAAGAGACTTGTTAAAAACTCTGCACCCAAGATTTGTCCCTCTTGGGTTTTTTACTTAGCATAGCTACATTTCTGTCCCACCTAAAGGAAGGGTAGGATATTGCAGGGGGAATTACTGTCTTATTTATCCTAAGGTTTTCCTAGTAGTAATTTCTCAGTCTTTTGGAACATGACAGGTCTACTAAAAAGCAGAGTGCAAAAGGTAGGCCCCTCTTTCCCACACCAAAACCCAGGTTGTTTCAGTAAAAAGGAGAATTTTTTTTATGATTTCCATGAAAGAAGAGCTCAGAGCCTGAAATGGATGGGCTGCACAGACAGAGCAAGACACATGGGGAGCGATAAGCTCTAGCAGGCTTGCGTAAGACAGTGAATTTGGAAAGCTCTCCCCCTAGCTTCTAGATAAGAGGTTTCCTCTCGAATGCAATGACAAACACCAACCAGCCAAATCATAGCTTTCTGCCTAGCAGCACATCACTTACAATGACAAGCAGCAGATGGAAACTCTTCCAGCAGGCATCACTACATGTCTCATGAGCTGCAGGGAATGTGAAGTCTGGACACAAGTCATTAAAAAAAAAAAAAAGAACCATTAAAGGATTTCAAAACCCCGCAAACCGACAAAATTTCCTTATGATTTACCCGGTTTGTAAAAGCAGAATTTCTGTGGCTCTGCAGCCATATAACAGAAGTTCTTAAAGTACCAACTTGCTAAGAGCACAATCTAGCAGGAACAGAAAGACAACCCACATTTAAGAAACCTCACCAAAAAAGCCATCTCAGCAGCCACCAGCAAATTCTGCTTGACGAGGATATAAATTATTAGCCTACATTCTACATTCCAGAGAGCAAGAATAGCTTTCCCTTACTCTCTAATTCTCCCTCCTATTTGGAAAATAAAGCAGGAAGCATACTGAAGAAAAGAAGTACCTTTCTTTTATGTTACTTCATTGCATATTTCTTGCATGTTATACGATCTTGATCTCATGATTACATATGTTTCATGCTAACTTAATCCATTCTGGGTTTCCTTGCACACTGTGGCCCCTTTATAGAGTTTGAGATATATCCTACTCAGGAAGTGATGGGTTAAATGACAGAAGTAGTCTAGGTATGCTTGAGCTTTCTGTGCACAGGAGAAATTCTAGTTCTTTTCCAAGAGCCTCTCACACCATTATTTTATATACTATGTTATCTGTCAGAAAGTTCTTACTAATAAACAGGACAATTTTGTTGTATCTCCCATTCAAAACAACTAATCACGGTGGAATAAAGGGTTGAGTGGCCTCCCACTGATAGCATTAGATGTCTAAGCATCCAGTGCTGTGCGTCATAGAGTAGGAAGGAGTGGATAAGCTTCCTCACGTTGTGGCCAAAGTAGGTGATGAGAAACAAGTAAGCCTGTTTTACCTATGTTTAAACCCGACTGCATCACCTTACAAAGTCACTTTTTGATTCAATACATACCTGGAGAGCAGGACAGGTATACCCAGGATAAATTATTTTAATTTTAGCCCTCAAATTATGTCCTCATTTTCACATAAATTTTGCATAATTCTTTTTTTTTTGATGGTTGAGGTCTGGTCGTTGGGTCTATATGCCTAGAGCAAACCTCTGCCTTTGTATGTGGACAGGGTCTCTGGTGACAGAGACCATTCATGGTGGCTGTTCACATGCACTGTGAACAAGGAAAAGTGTGGCTTTTAGTTAGTGACAGAAGAACTATTCTGGGTCCAGTATGAATCAGTGTGAACTTTCACCCATCCCTGATACTGACTGTATTTAGACATAGGCTAAATTCAGTGTTTCTGAGCGTGCTGAAGGTGGAGAAAGGCAGTACTGTATTGGTACCCTACAGAGGCAGGACCTGTGCAGCACACTGGAATGGGGAACTTCATGAAACAAAACAAAACTGCTTCCCACTCAGACAAGAAAACTGATAGGATCTGGAAATGCCTGGATTTTCCCAACAGACTTTACCCAGAAGTATATCAAAGTTTGGTTTGGAGTAACAGCTACATGTCATTGAAAAATTACTTTCTCCCCCCAGATAATTTATAGAGTATCCAGGAATGACCTGTCGTCATGATCTCTGCCTTGAAAGCAAAACAAAAGCAAACAATAAAGAGTTTTGCATGGATTTATGCTGAGTTCCAACCCTTAATTAAGCTGTCCAGGGGCTGCTGAGTATCCAGTCTGCTCTCAGGAATGATGGCATAAATCCAGCACAAGCCTACTGATGTGAAAAGTGCAAGTCCAAATGAGAGTGGGAGAGAATATTTCTTCAGCTAGGAGAAGAGTTCCAATGTCAAAATCCATCGGAACCAGAGCACCTTCCTCATAGAGAGTCACAGACATTTTCAACTCAGCTGGGCTGAATCTAGCCCAATTATTTCTTTGCAGTGCTAATATTTTGCCTCCAGAATCGGTGCAAGCCATCTATGTGAATCTGATTTCTGGTCCCACTTTACCTGTGCAACACAGCGATCCAGCAGAGCACAGCCACCTCAACAAAGAGCAAAATTATTGAGAGGAAGAGCTTTACACAATCTCTAACTCACCAGTATGAGGAAGATAAGTAACAGAGACAAAACCCAGTATAGCCCAAGAGCAATGAATGAATTCAACACCCTTATGGCTCTGCATGCTTCAGATGGCAACACAGAGCTAGGCAGAGGTACTGGCTAAATGCAAGACGTTATTATTAGTTTGAGAGCTCTACCTTTCAGAGAGCTTGCATTTACTTGTGTGATGCTCTTTTCTTGTCCTAAAAAATGATCTCTATATTCATCCTGTCTTAAGTTCAAAGTCTTTTTTTGCGGGGAAATCCATCAGCCCTACATTTCCAGGACTGCGGCAGGTAGGATAGGCTGCATCCCAGTCATTGAGTCTGTGTCTAACCTCATCGCATCAGCAAAAGAGTTAATACTATTTCCCTGGTGCCCTGGCAGTGATTGACAATGCTCAGACTGTCTCGCTGGGGCACCTGCAGATAACCACCTGAGATAGATCAGCACAGGAAACCATTTCCACACAGCATGAACATGCAGGTGGCGAGCAATGTAAGGAGCATGATTATTATCCCTTTTCTAGCTAACTGTTCTGGGCCCCCTGCATGACGCCTGCATAGTTGAAATGTCATCACTCAGCCAGATGTTGAAGTCACATCTATCTAAATCTAGCTGGATATATGGAAAGTATTGTCTGTTCTGAAGGGCATAAATCAAGGGGCATTTCTACAAATAAGGGATTATTACTAAATCGTGCACTTTCTATTAGTAGATCCCTATTAATGCTGCAGGTGTGAGGAGTAACTGCTCTTTGAAGCATTACTTAATCACCTCCTTTGCAAATCCCCATAATCTAGCTCTCATAAAAATACATGGATTATTGATTGAGAGGACCTCTGGGATCCCTAAAACGAGGTTCAGCTCAGATGCCTGCGCAGTGCAGGAGACGCACTGCAGATTGCTGCATGGAATGTCTGCCAGGTGTTTGCAGTTTCATGCATAGTGTGTCTTGGAAATAATAAAAGAGGTGGGGGTGGAGGGGAGGTCATTCCCATCCAGGAAGATCAGGCTCAAGTACAGGAAGAAGAAGGAGAATGAGGACCATTAGTAATAACTGAGGAGGCTGACGGTGCAGAGGTTATAGGATGGGCTACTTCTCCCTCTCTGGGAAAGTTGTGATAATGAAAATAGAGAGCAAGCAGATCAAATATATATTAAATTATGCTCATAACTAACACAGAGCATGTAGTAAGGTCTGCAACATGCTTGTAAAGCACAAAAGCAATCAGGGAAAGCCTTTAGAAATGTGCTGGGTCCAAGGGCAGCTAGGAAAGAAAGTGAATATTTAAGAAATGCATGAAGAACCCTAAATAAAAGATAATTGCCCACAGCTCAGTTAATATTTTAAGATTACATCTGCACAGCTTAGTGCAGGTGAGAACTGATCAGGTGAAGCTAAAGAGCATCCATTCTCCCTGCATAGCAGATCTGAATGGTTGAGTTCTGTGTGGTTCGGATTGGCAGAAGGACTTCAGGACTATTTAAGTGGGGCTTGAGCAGAGTGTGGTTTGCTTTAAAGGTGTGCTAAAGCCATGCTGTGTGGCTTAGACACCCTGATACTTCAGGTACCAAGAGTAAAGCAATGTTATCCACAGATTAATAACAAAGCCAGTGAGAAACAGGCCCCACAGAGCCCCGTGCCCACAACACTACCCTGCTTCCTGAGCTGTTCATGTAGCACTAGCTGGGTGACCCTTCCAGCGCAAACATTGAGGAGCTTAAGAAACCTTGCAGAGAGGTCCTTGAAATGGTAATCCACCCCCATTTCACAAGCACCTTTGGCAATCCATAGTCCCAGACATGCATATTTGTCAGTTTTGTATAATTCCTCCTGAGCAGTGTGGTGCCTTGCATCGTACTGCTGTTGGCTGGAGTCTCTGAACCTGGTGTTTGCAAATCCTCTGGCCAGAGGAAGAGGAAGGGGCATGAGGGACTATGTCTCTGCAGCCTGGTAATCAGGGAGTGGGAGAGAGCCAGAGGATCCCCACCCATCTCTCCTGCCAAGGAGGGCTTGAAAAATTGAAAATACATAAACAGGACCTTAATCAATCAAATCACACTTTTCAAAAAGTACTGGAAGGTGAAAAAAATTTCTTGAGAAGGAAAAGGATAAGAAGAAAAACCGATCCCTCACAGAACTGCTTGATAAAGCACCATTTTCCAAGGTGCTACCATCTGTGTCATGGGGAATAACCTTGATGTTATTACATTACAGCATTATTAATATACAGTAGTGTGTTAAATCTCAACCAAATGTAATAAGCACAAGAGAGACATGTAATATCACCAATGGCTGGAACAGCAAGCACCACGCAGAGAAGTGCTCCTGTGAGGGTGCAGGACTTGTTAAGGTGCTAAAAGGTAAGCACATTCCCAGCAGCTCTGCTGAATGGGCTCATTTTCTTAAGCTATGGCTCCAAAGAAAAATTCCTCCACTCCAGTTCTCCAGCTTTTCACAGGAAAGGGGTATTAGGGCTTGAATTCTTGTGCACTGCCAAACTGCAGCTGGTTCAGCAGACTGGTACCCTATTGACCGTGTAAGACTTGTCATGGCTTTTTTCTTTCAAGAGGACCAGTCTGAATAAACAAGTACTTTCCACAAGGCAAAGAGCACTTCTGCTCTGCCCTGCACCTGTGTCAGATATCTACCGGGATGCAATGGAAGACATGAAAGTGCTTTCACGCTGCACCATAGTATAATTCTTCGGAGAGTTCAGCTCTTCATTTATATTCTAGCACACAAAAAATAAATGACCAACACAAAAAAGGTGACAGAGTGAGTAACTCTCATACTAATGTTTTTGCTTTTCCTTTTTGCTACTAATGTGTGTTTTTTTTCCTGCTCCCTTTCCACTATTGCCTTGAACCTTGGAAGATGAACAGCTAGGCTTTCTCAGCTAACTTTCTCAAGTCATGTTGAAGCACTTGGAGGTTTTTCCCTTCACATCCTAATTAAGGGTATATCAGTGTCCCGCTGGGACTGAAGCAGTTAACGAACACCATCCGGCAGGTCACTTATAAACTATTTGCCCTGAGATTGAGGGCAAACTCTGGTGAATTCCCAAGGAAAGAATCAAATGAACCTGTTAATGAGCGGAGCATTAGGAGGAAGAAAAAAATAAGGCAGGATCTGAAGTCTTAAGGAAATGTAGGAAATAAAGGTTTGTTTATCTAATGGTTTTACTGGTGTCAATGCAAAGGACTCCCCCTCCCTTTTAAGGCAGTTGCAAACAAAAGGTTCAGTTGCAGATAAGCTTTGGGACTTGGCTTTTACAGGAGACACTTGTAAACATTCCTCAGAGATGGAGGAACATGTAGCACATTCACTTCAAATAAAACTGAGCAGCAAGGTTTTCTTATTTTTTCATCATTACCTGGAGCACCAAGATGAGTTTTAGTCACACCTCAACCTGTTTAAACTCTCTATAGAGTAAATCAGATTTTCTGCCCCTGGAGAGTTTAGTTTAAGGTGTTTACTGCAATTTTCAAAAACCACCACCATAACTCAAAGAGAAGCTCTTGGGACATTGCCAGTCTATAAGAAATCTCATAAGACCCTGGTTTGGTAAAGTTCTAAGATAATGCAGAGATAACGCCTTAGATAATGCAGAGAAGATCTCCAGTTTGAGTCTCCCTCTTGGTGAAGTGACTCAAGGACCAGAAAACACCCACTACCACCACTCAAATCTGCCCAAAAAGTCCACCAAAAATTTCACTTGTTGTCTGAGAGCAACCAGTCTGGTTTTTATGTCTATGTCCATGAGTGGGCATAGACTTCACTGTGAGTGGGCCTAGGATGGGGTCAGTTTCTTGAACTTAGAATTCCCTATATTTTCATTATTTGCATTAAGGCCTGACACATGGCACAATTAAAATCTGTACTTCAATAATGTAAAATGGGTCCAAAACTAGAAAATATTTGACCTGAACGCAGCTTCATGATTAATGCTCTTTCAGATGAGAATGAAAAAAGTGGCTGTTTAAAAAATATCAGTGAATTTCTAAAAAAATAAGTGTTTTAGTTAAAGTATGGGAGAAATCATTAAAAGAAAAATCTTATCAGAGCTTATGCTGCAGGTAAAGAAGAGCATCGTACATTATCTTAATGTCTCTTTCTGCTTATCTGCAGAAAACATGACAGGACCTCCACTGGCACTGTGTCTCTGTTTCTTTTAGAAGTAGACCAAAAGCACTACATACTGTTTTTTTCAAGCCTGAAGCAGTAATGCAGATGGGAGGACTAACTGGAGGTCTGAAGCTTCGCAGTGAGGCAGAAAGAAAGGATATAAATGATATTTTCTCCTTTGTCTAAGTTCTTCTGACACAGAACAAGAGAAAATTTCTTTGATCCCTCACAATTGTCACATGACACTGGTGCTAAAAAACACATCTTGACTTTTCTAAGGATATAGCATGACCCATGAAAAACCTTGTTTATTGTTTTTGCCAAAACCAGAAGGTCCCCAGAGAAAAGGTAACAAAGAAAGGCACAGAGGTCCCTGAAATGGCTCTCTATGATTTGAAACAAGTGAGTATTTAAACTGTACAACCGGTGTTTCTGATAATGATGGATTGATAGCCTCTTAGAGCCAGAGCATCCTGAAGGTTTTCGGTCTGGCTGTTACCCCCTCCTCCAGGTGGATGGCTTTCAGCTTCTCATGTCTGTTGAAATTTATTGTCCATATCCTGCTCCTTAAAACAGCTCCCTGCATCACTTGGGGTGTCCATCAGTGGAGTGCTAACAGGCACTGAAGTTACCTCATCACCTTCTAGTCATCTTGGGGGAGCACCAATGATGAAGAGAGAAATATAAAACAGAAGAGAGTCCGATAATGGTGTTCCCAGATAGGCAGTGAGAAAGGGGTGTACTCTGTATGGATCAAACGGAAGGCTGTAAACTTGGTGCGCCGGTGTCTGCCCTGAGCTGCACACAGTCAAGGAGGGTCTCTGGAAGCAAAGAAGATGACTAACTTCTGGTTTTGGGTTTCTGTGCTGTTCCATGAGGAGTAAAATAAATGGAAGTTGGGTGATATCCCTGTGTGATAACCCCTGCTCATAAGGTATGACTCCATGTGAGACTATTGTTGTGCGGTCCTTTCTGCATCCTCCAACCACTACAACCTCCATGAACCCCAGGCAGCTTCACTAACTATCAGGGTCACTTCACATGCAATATCTTCATAATCAGATATTTGGCCCATTTCTTTCCTTGCCTGTTCACATCAATAGGATATTTTCTACTTGTTTCTCTGAAGCCAAGGCTTGTTTTTGGAGCAGAGAGCAGCTACTTTGGTGTGGGACACTTTAACAGGAACACTAAATATGTTGATGGATGAGGACAGCTAGCCAGCAACCAAGAGAAGGGAAACTTTGATGAAAGGCAGGAAAATAATAATAATTTCATAAGAAGCACAGTAATAGGTTCCTAATGCCCACTGGCTCCCCTTTTTCAAGGCCTTACCTGAAATGCAGACAGTACAGCACTGAGATCCACATATTGACTTTGGAAGAGATGAATGATCCTCACTGGAATCTCCAATTCTGTAGCCAGGGGATCTAAATAATATGTCTAGATATTTTTGGCCCTTTACCTCCCTGGCTAACCCATGCCTTCAGTTTTTGAGCCAAAATACCATGTTCAGCTCAAACATAAGTCAACTGTCCTGACAGAGAAGTCAGTAGAGGTTTCTAGCCATTGATCCCAACTGAATTGCTCCATATCTTCTTACGACACTTGAAGGACTGTGCGGGTTGCGACACCAAAGTAGAAGAATTAGCCAGCTGGCTCCAGCCAAGGCTAGTCTGGCTCCTTTGTCTCACAGTGACCAGACCCAGCTGCCTCTGAGGAAAGATGGTTTCTACTGTAGACATGGTATCTGCCATGGATAAGTTCCCCCCACAATCTGATATCCTATGGTGGAGGTTCAAGAGGATTTTACTTCCTCCCATTTTCCTATTCCTATTACTGTATTTTACCAACAGTTCAAGACATCAAGGGAACTTTCAAAGCAACTTTCTCTATTTCACAATGTTTTGGTATATCAAACATATGTAGACAGAAAAATCTAATAAAAAAAAAAAACTAGGAGGAGTTTTAATCAGAAGAGTATATTGAAACGTAGATAGTAAAACTTCTGTAACTAACTGCAGATGCTAAAGAAACTATAAAGCCACAGTCAGCATGGTTTGCCACAGTACTGTGTTAGAGTGGAGACTGACTGCAGTTTTACTATTTGACTTAATAAACTGGCATTTTTTATTATTATTATATAATGCACCAAGCTCCTGTAGTTTTACTATAGTAAATATAATTCAACCGTAGTTTAAAGAGAGATGCTGTTTTCGTTTGCTTTTTTAATATATAGAGTGAAGCTGGGAGAAGTATTTTAGTAACACTAGTGTGCCATTTCTTTAACTTTTGCACATAATCATGTTTGAATTTGTGATTTCTGTCTTCAAACATTTTGCATTTTACTTGTGCTTTCCTTGCTACAGGAAATCATCTTCAGTGATTTTTGCAGCACAAGGGTTTGGTCTTTGAGACAGAAACAAGTGACAACATTTGGATTCCAATTCCAGAGAGATATGGAGGCTTCTGTTCATGAAATACAAGCTATTTTGCACAGTTTTCATTCTGAAGTTTCTATAGGAGAGCTTACTGGGGAGTGGTCATTTGGCCCATGTGGAAATCTCCATGCTAAAGGCCAGAAGGGTGGGCTGTAAGGAAAGGGATGCCCATTTTTCCTTACGGCATTGTATTTGTACACTCAGCTCGGCTCTTTCTCTCTGTGCTCACTTCCTTTCCCATATATACCCACCCAGAGAGTGGCAGTGTGGTGTTCTCTGGGAATTATGTACTGGTGCCAGATTGACAGCTGTAGAAACTGCAGAAGCTGGAAAGTATGTAGATCTTACTTTCCTTCTCCCAGAAGCTAGGAAGCCAGAGCTCCCACACAGATGGGGAGAAGGTAAGTTTTAAAAAAAAAGAGTAGAATTCACATTAATCATCAAACTAATGACAACTGACAGTGATTTTCTCCGTGTGTCATTGTTAATTGTATTCTTACTGCTTTACATGTGAATGTAGACAGCCCTTGCACCCAAGGAATATTATGGCAAAACCCAGGTCCGTGATACTCATTCAGGCTGGTGTACTAACATGAGCATGTAAAGGATTCAATTTTATTGTGCACAGATACATACACATGTACTAAAGCTGTAGGCTTCAGTATTATGCAAATGTGTTGGCTCTCCCTGTTCTTCAACAATAATTCACAGTGGCTACCTGTGGTCCAGGAGTGCCTTTCATCCCAGCTGCCCCAGAGCATGCCTTCTGTAGCATGGGATATCACAGAATCATAGAGTGGCTTGGGTTGTAAGGGACCTTAAAGATCATCTAGTTCCAACCCCCCTTCCATAGGCAAGGACACCTCCCACTAGACCAGGCTGCTCAAAGCCCCATCCAGCTTGTCCTTGAACACTTCCAGGATGGACATCCACAACACCTCTGGGTAATGTGTTCCAGTGTCTCATTGTCCTCACAGTAAATAATTTCTTCCTTATGTGTAATCTAAATCTACCCTTTTTCAGTTTAAAGCCATTACCTTTGTCCAACCATTACATGCCCTTGTAAATAGTCCCTCTCCAACTTTCTTGTAGGCCCACTTTGGTCTGCTTGGGTTTCTTGCTCTGACAGAACACAGCTGAGCGAGGAAATCCTGGCACAAATGGCCAGAAATTCAAGTATGGCCTTAATTCAGACCTTGTGCACTGCTCCAAAAGCATTTAGAGACAAACTGAGGGATGACCTAACTGTTTCCCTCACCACTTCTCCCTAAAGCTGTCAATACCAAATTTTCTCACTGGCCAAAACAATAGAGATCTGAAATTTGTTCCTTTTTTGGCTACTTTTATATAAATTAAGAAGATAGCTGGCAGTTTATTGAAAAAAAAAATTGTACTTAGTAAGTGTAATTTATTGCCAGTGCAAGGATGACCAGAGCAGACTGAGTTAACTTTGGTTTGAATGAAGACAATTGACCTGAGCAGTCCGTGCCACTGGAGGAAGGCTCTGGTCCAAACCTGATCTCTTGCCACTGAAACCAGGTGTAATAATTGACCAAACAGGAGCACAGAATCTAAAACATCTCTGAGTTTTGGATACAGGCAAGTTCAAATTCAAATATCAAGCTCCTGCAATGAAGAAAGTTAAAGCAACAACATTCCCCTCACACCTTTCAGCTGAAATGCTTGGGGGAAATCGGTCTTTGGACCAAAATCTATGAATTTAACTTTGCATCTTATGTCAGCTATGAGAGCTGGACTTCAAATCTTCTCTACTGTAAGCAAATTAATCCCGTGGCTTTGGGTGTCATATCACCAAGTCAGGCTGACTAACAAGAAGCACACCACCACCAGCAGCAGAAGCAAAATAGGCATAGCAGAGCCACTAAACATTTAGCCATACTCAGTCCATCTTCGTCATTTTTGCTTCCTTCCTCACTTATCCTCCCCTTACAGCCCAGGAAAAACAGGCAGCTATTTTAGGTGCTCCACCGTTATCACCAAGATGCAATCTCTGCTAAACAAACTATTTCCAGTGCATTGCCAAGTAAACCCTGGGCTGACCTTTGACTTCATCATCTGAAATATGACCATAAAAATAATGGGCCTGTAAACTGCTTTTGGCAATTATGCCGCTGCTGGAATGAAAGGACGTTGTCATTAGCATGCAGCTTATGAACCCCAGCTTGCTGGTCCTGGCAGGCGGCCAGCCTGGGAAACCGAGCCGTCCTTAAAGCTGACACAAGTTCAATGGGATAATTAGGCAGCTTTTTTGTTCAAGTTTGTTGATATAAATGTGGTAGAGATTAGCCTTTTCCCCCCCAGCTCTGGTAATGGTCAGGGCTAACAGGTGTCAGGCTAATGGTGGTGCGGGAAACTAATACTTGATTTCCTGGTACCTTCTTTTGTTGTTTTTCCCCGCAGAGGAATTCCTCCAAATCTTCCAGCACTTTTCAAGCACTTTGCCTCCCTCCCTCTTTCCCCTTTCTTGTTTAGCTTTGCCCAAAACATTTTATCAAGAAGACCACACTGTCGAGTTGCATACAAAAGAGCTAGGAAGTGTCGACTGGAAAATAAATCACTGTCAATCAGATCAGTCAATCAGCCTTCCATTTATTAGACTAAGGAATGAAACTTAAATTTCAGAATAGCAATGGGCCAGATCTTTTTTTTTGAGGTTAGGGGGAAGTCTCCAGGGAAATGAGCCAAAGGAGAATAAGGGACACCCAGAACGTCACGCAGCTCTGAACAAACTACAGTACCACTTATAAAAGTGTTTAGGTCACTTAAACATCTGGTTGTCTTAAGCAACTTGGGACGGGGTTCTTGGCACTCCAGGGGAATTAAAAATGCCAGATCAGCTAACAGCTCTCTATAAGTCCTTAAAGCAGACTCTATCTGTGCTTAATGTCAAAGTAAGTGAGACAGCAAGAGAAATTGTGAGTGCACCTTTACGCACACTGTAGCTATAGCTGATAGCCCATGCAGAAAGCAAGCTTTCATACTCATTTTACTCATACACACCGCCTTTTATCTTGAGGATTGCCAAAGCATTGTAAAGGGAAGGCTAGGCCCTATACCAAAATTACTTCACCCGTCCCGAAAACACAGCTACTTCTGGGGAGAGACCTGCCTACCATTGCATCAAACACACATGGCAGCTCAGCCCATATGAAAGGGTATTTTTCTGGTAACATGCCATTGTTTATGCAGGACATGGTGGTAGGCAGATTTTCAACAAAAAGAAAAGGCATCAGTCGGGGCAAAGCCCCCATTCTGCTCAGACGTGGGGCAAACGAGCAGAGACCCACTAGCACATGCCGTGCTGCTGAGCCCTGCCATTCCTCGGCTGCCTCCAGCTGGCACAGCTCAGCACCAACCACCACTGCAAAGGAGCAGGGGCAGCCCCCACCCCCTGCCTCCCTGCAGAGCCTCCGAAAGCTGCAGCACCATCTGCTGAACCTCATGGTGGTCTCAGTAGTCGCATAGGCTTTCCCTCCTCTTGTTTCCCTATGTTTTTTTCTTCTTCCCCATTAGTATTTCCTTTCTCCAAGGCCTACAGTCATTTTCTTCCCAGTCTCCCACCCTGTCCTCTGGCTCCACACTCTGCACCTGCCTTCTAGGATGCACAAGCCACTTGAATTTCCTCCTTCCCTTCTCATCACACCAATCTGTTTCTCTCCTGACCCATGCAGTCCCTCATTACTGCTCTGTTTCAAAGAGCAGCCAGCCCACTAGTCAACTCCTAGGCATAAATGTCCTACTTTTTTTCCTGCTCTCCATGGAGAAGCCGAGGCCAGGATATTGCTACTGAAGAGACCTTCTCTGTATTCATTCCTTGCTTTCACATTAGTGAAGCCTGGCAAAGGTGCTGCAGGGATGCCTTCCCTTTCAGCCCCTTCATTGAGCAGAGGAGGTTGCCTTCCCAGCAGTGCTGAGGTGCAGTTGTAAGCTGGGAAAGATGGGGATTGCTGCAGATCAGCTTCAGTACTCCCTGCCTACAGCAGAGGGAGAAGGTGCTTGTCCTTTACAAAGCCTCTTGACAATACAGAGAAGGTTTAAATAGTCACCAGAATGAGGATATATCTCCCCTTTCAGTAAAGGCATTTCTTGCAAACCTAGTTGACCTAACTTGGGTCACTAATGCAGCCGTGGAGACATGGGACTCCATACATGGCCCAGGCCATGTATTGCCCAGCTTTACAGGCCCATACACATGTCTATGCCCTGTCCAGACCAACAGGCTAAAAGTCTGACATGCCATATCTATTTTCAGTGCGGTCACAGCAATTTAAACCTACCTTTACCAGAAGAACCACAAAGAAGTCAATATATAGAGCACAGGAAAGAAATAGCTTGTTGCCTTGACCCCAACACCTCTGTGAAGAAAAGAGAGCTAATACAAGGGTCTCTCCTTCAGTAGCTGAAAGTGAAAGATCCAGTGGTTAGAATTTGGGAGTCAGAAAATGCTTTAACAGGAGATAAACTGTAAGCTTATATGGTGTGAATAAGTCACTTGGAACAGATTGCTATGGGCTGTGGTAAATTCTTCATTTGTTAGAGTCTCTAACTGAAGAGGAAATGCATTTTCAAAGACATATGCCCTAGTCTGAAAACAATTGATCTGTCTAAAACCCAACTAAAGTCCAAGATTTTATCACTGGATAAAATCTATAGCTTTCATAAAAAAATAGGTCAGACTAGATAATCACAAGGGTTTACTGCAGCCTGAAAGTCTATTAATCTATCTATTCCAGAGAACACCAATGAAAACACACCGTATTTACCAAGTCCTGCAAGACTTGGTAAACAAGGTGTACAATCTGAGTTTGTGTACCATAACAATATTCAAGTTACCTCAGCTTTGGGCGAGTGTTGCTCATCACCTGAATATGGGAGATTAAAATAAAAATGAAGCAATAATTAACCTCCATTCAGTAGACTGCCAAAGACTGCAAAAAAGGGACAGCACTCATTTCACAAAGATTATGTCACACCCTTTCCTTGGGTTTTCTTGCTATGAATGGTCCAATAATTAATTTGCATACAAGTCAAAGGAAGAATGGTGCTACTCTGCCCCAGCAAAGACTGACACCAAGAGAAGATGGAACAGCTTGCTCTACAAATGTAAAACCACCAAAAAACCCCAAACACACACAGCAAGACAAGGAACATTCATTCCGTCAGCAACTTTGATTAAACTAAAACCGTTGCAAAGAATAGTTTCTGGTTTTTTTTTTTTTCTGATTGTGGAGTGGTTCAAAGTTTTCAAGGCACAAAGCTAATTTATTGACTAAAAAGAATGCACTGACGAGACTTCCATATGATAAACCTCTCCTTCAGATAATTACGTGCAGTCAAGTAGTGCTCCAGAGTCCAGAGCGGGTCCTTTAATGCCTAGGTTGGTCCAAACTGTTCCTAGGGTTTTTTTTGGGAAATAGTGAGTAGAGCTGCAACAGCTTTGCTTTTTGGTGTAGAAGCACTGGAGGCATTCTGCTTCATAGTCAGCAGCGTTTGCATGGAGATGAAGCAGTGAAGTGTTTGGAGTTAAGATGCAATGGAAAACGCTTTTTTTTTTAAAAAAAAAAGAATATCTGTGTCAACAAGGCAGTGTGGCAGTAGTGTTCAGAGGGTGACCTATGCATGATCCAGCACTGAGGCAGGACCTGCAGCATCCCAGACCCTCCGAGGCAGCAAGCGGGGCAAGAAGAAATGAGCAAGGAAAACACCTTTTCCAAAGGACACCCAGAAAGTCAAGAAGCAGTGGGGCAACAAATAAAAACGAAAAGGCAGATGACTGAGCAAATAGGATATGAGGGTATTTCCCGCTGATTCCTAGAGGAGAACAGCAGAAGTGCATTGGCAGGGCCACACTTCTAGCATGAAGGCAGATGAGTGAATGAATTAAGGCGGTAGCCTGGCAATAGCACACAGACACTGTTTAATACCAGGTGGTAATATTGAGGATCTTGACAACCTGGTATCTCTTGCCACAATTCACAGAGTATTCTTTACATGCCGTGCATGAAGCCTTTGCTTAAGGCAGTGTCCTGATCCAAAGAAGCCTGACCTTGAATTACTACTGTCTGTAAGGCTGCTGAGTATAATATTAAATATTATACTTTGCACATAATATTAAAAGTCAGAGCCAACAGAGAAAAAGAAAGGAAGGTACATGCGATGCAGTCACTTGCAAAGTGATGCAATCTAGGGTCTCCAAAAAATAGAGGGGAAAGGAGGAAGAAAAGCCAGAAGCCCAAAATAAAGATTTAAACTCTCATTTCTATTGATTGAAGATGGAAATAAATGCTAGGTCTGCATTAAAAAGTGGATTCCTGGAAAGGCCAGGGGCGGAGGGGGGACAGGCAGTATGTGGATAAAAACGTTTAGACCTACATTTCAGAACACCAATGAAATGTGGAATCTGGAGATGTGGGAGGTCAAAGAGGATTCAGGTCTTGCCCTGGAAAAGTTTGTTGTCATAGACAGAAGGAAAGAAGAAAAAAAAAAAAAGTGAATGTTTGTTGTTTCTCCTAAAACACTGTCTTTAAGAGATCTTTTAGAGGCAGGGTATGGGAAAGTGTGGGATAGGATTTCACAGCTTTTGGCAGCTGTCTTTTGCCGTCTTTCTCCGTGCACGGTGACAGCAGATTTATCTCTAAAAATATTGGCTAATTCCGCAGGGAACAAACGTATCTTAGAAGGAAAATATTTCTGTTGAACTCTCATTTTCACCAGTTGTGCACTGATGTACATTCAGTTGGTTTCATTGGCACCAAATCTCATCTGTACAGGTCTTAACAAAAAAAACCCGACCAATAAACAACAAAAAAACAGCCTTGCAAAATCCGTCATATCTTCCCTGACCTGATCTAACGCCTGGGGATTTTTGGTTCTCTGTATGCAAGAAGATGCATTCACTTGATCCAAGCCATCTTCTTAGTGGGCCCTTATATCCCATAAAACCTGACTCTGTGAGGCACCAGACAACCCACCTGGATTTTTCTCTTGCACTGCACCAGAAAAAAAGTGCTTTTCCTTGTTTCACAGAAATCTCCTTATAGTAGTCATGAGTGAATATTCCACCCTAGAGGAAGGGTTAAAAATATTTCCAGATGAGCTCCCATGTGAGTAGCAGTTTAGAAAAATCTATTACAGGATTCTGAATACAAGATGTGCGATATCAGTAAACTAACAATCCTGTGAAGAATTCAGTGTTATTGCAAGGCTTTTCAATGTGTATGTCAATTAGGAAAATACAAAGACTCAAGAAAAGAAGCAATAATTGCTGCCGAGATTGAGGTGGAGTTAATGATGACTAATGCACTTGTTATGGAACATTCTTCAATTAGTTCTCCTGGGGAGGCAGTAAATCTTGTTATCTAATCTTACACACACGTCCCTAACCTGCACTTACTTTCAGAAAGTATGCTAGGCACTTTCTATGCATAGAGGAAGCCAAAATGTGTACAGTTTTCTGTGAGAAAGGTATTTCTGTCAGAGGACAGCAAAAATTCTGAAAGGTGAGAGGAAAACTCAGATATAATTATATTGCACGAACGTGCCTAGAAGCCCGAAATGGGATGAGTTTGGAACAGGACCTCATCTCACAGTCACATAAAGACAGAAAGAGTTACTTTTCTCCATGAAGGAAATAAAAAAAGTCAGATTTTCAGCTATACCAGGAATAAAGATGAAAAATATTTTCCATATAAAATTCTAACAATAGCTTACAGCATGATCACAAAAAAAAAAAAAAAAAAAAAAAAAAAAAAAAAAAAGAAAGAAACACTTATCATAATTCTTTGAGAGGAAAGTACTGTTTGTGCAGAATATTCCCTGAAGAGATCTTGGAAATCGTTACAGTTCATTTGATAATATATTGCCTAGTAATAATTTCCTTTTCCCTCGTGCTCCCTTCAGTTGCAGTGATTCATGCTGAATTCATACTACATGATGAAGTCATCCAATGATCTCTGAATAACGATTTAAAGTGTTAGTACTGTTTATCGCTCTGGCTCAAATGCAAGAAGGAGCTAATCAGATGATCAGTAAATACCTCAATGTTTCATAAGTGCTGTTCTCTGCAGCCAAAGGCATATACAGGTGAAAAAAACAGAAACCACAGGGGAGAAAGGCTGTAAATAATAAAACATAGTACATTAAAAATTTGCATTATGGTAAAACTACCTTTTGTTCCAGATGGGTATAGTAACATTTGAAAGGGAATATATATAGCTTTAGGCATTTAGTCTTTATCTTATATAAGATTTTAGTCAAACAAGACCAGGAACTTCACTGAATGCTGCTACAGATATATGACAGGATTGAGCAGATCTGGGCAAATCAAATAGAAAATTCAAGTAATTAGGGAAAAATTATTGCCATTGCTTACATTATGGATAATGTGCAGCTGTTTAAAACTGGATAGATACTAAAGCCATACTTGCATATTACCTAGAAACTTGAATAGTTATGAGCCTTGATTTAGTTTATTCCTGACATGTGATTTTTCCTGCGCAGAGGATTTTGGTTAGCTGGAAAACATCTACCCTGTACAGTTGCCCTTGTGGAAGCCCATCTGTAACACGTTTAGGCTCCTTAGTTCTGGTTTAGAGTCCCACTCCAAATAAATATGCAATTGCCTTGATATTGACAGGTGCTGAACACTAGAAAGACTCAAGTAGTGGTAGGTCCCTCATTGCCAGAATTCAGTCATTTAGCTATGAGATTTAGGCACCCCTTGCTCATGTTTAGAGACCCAGGGAAACCTCCACCCCTTTTCTTCCCTCTCTCCTCCTTCAGCCAACTGCCAAGACAGAGAGTTAAAGAGGAAGAAAACAGCCTTGGAGGCCAGGCATCCGCCTGTGGTTAGTCCACAGTGGATATTTGGGATCCATCTCTTCACCCAGATCAGCTCTACAGAGCTTTTGCTCCAGATCGATGCTCTAGTTGCTCCGAATGTTTGGAAGGGGCAGTTTTTCAGACATATCTCTGCTACTCTCTTCCTACAGGCTTTTGCTTTATTAATTACAAAGGGCTCTACCATACACTCAAGCTTAAGCATAATACCTGTGTGAGAGAAGGGGATCTAAAATGTCCCAGCCTACCGAGGATAAGAAGGTTTATAAAATAATGCATACAGACAGGAAAACCACAACATTTAAATGCCCTCAAAAATAAAAAAGAACCATGGAGACAAATTCAATTTCTACTTTTTAACAGAACAGTATGAAACACAGAGGAAACCCTCCCTTGCTTTTCTTCATTAAGATCAGTTGAAACCTGTGCTTGAAAGACCCTCAGTATTTAATGCAGAAATGAGATACTCATTAAATGTTTGTTCTTTAAAAACTCTCACTTTGTAAAGGGAACTCAATCTGGTTCTCTTTAGATCCCCATGTTAAAGGGCTTTATGGTGGGTTTCTCATAAGGAACCTCTAACTATTTTGGCTTGCTGAAAGCATAATATGGAAAAAAGCACATTTATTTGAAAAACAAATCTTGAAAGTTTAGCCATTAGCCTCAATGCCAATAAAATCTTCTGGTTCAGTCTGGAGTCTCTCAGGGGTAAATGTACAGGTGCTAAATGCTGAGCAGCTGCAGCAAGTGATGAATTTAGGGAATGGTATGAAGTTTAAAAACCAAGATGACCAAATGAGATACATTTTACAATCAAAGACCAAGCTTATGTTAAAAATTAGAATGCCTTTATAGATGCTTTTGTTTTTCCCCTGAGCCTTCTAAAATCAGTATGGCAGCTAACGGTGAAAGTACTCAGTACTTCTGGCACGTTCTGGCTCAATTAAAAGCTGAAGCATAAAATGCTTGTGGATTATTATTTTTAATGTGTGTGGTAGAATGAAAAGCACAAGATCGATGCTTATACTCTACTCATTTACGTAACAGCCTCCTCATTCTACTCAGACAGCCTTAAGAAGCTACACAGTGAGCATAAACAAAATTTGCATGTGTTTCTAAGTGCTTTTGCCTTGCCAGAATGGTATAAATGAGCTTTAATGTTAGTCACATTCTTATGCTATGAATAAGAAATTATTGGCTTCTGTTGTGTCTCTGCTGGTACAGTGTTAGTCACCAAGTGATGTAGAAACAATCCTGCTTCTTGACCTGAAAATTTGTGGCTGTAAATATTAGAGTATCACAATTTAGAGTCCAACTAACAATTTGGTCCATCCATCCATCCATCAGACCTCCATGTGGAGCTCAGTGGGTGCCTGCATGGGCACTCAGAGTCCCTCTCCCCATCTGTACCGACCTGCATAAGAGGGCCTGCCTTTGCTCTGCTCATGCCACTGGAAATGAGTAAAGGTTCCTCAGTAGTCCTCAGAGTTATACAGGTTTTTAAATGGGAGCCATGAGGCAGGACCATAGCTTTGTGTGGGAGGGAAGGGAGCCCTGCCACAGCACCGCAAAAGGAAGAGAAGAATGCTGTGAGAGTAGGAGACAGCTCAAGAACAAGCCATGATATTTTGCTATAATATCAAGCTAAGAAAGAGTCTTTCCAAGACGTGTCTTAGGTAGGCAGAGCAACTTGCATTTGTCTATTTATTGAATAACATCCTCATAGTAGTACAAATGGGAATCCTTATACCTTTCGCCCTATTTGAACACCTGCCCCTGTTACCTACATGTCAAGCTCACCCTGAAACTTCCTCCGTGTGTGGCCCCTGGCAATACCATGACCTGGTGCAGTTGATGGAAGAGTTCTTATAGCCTTCCAGAGAAGCAGGAACCAGGCCAGTCTTGAAGTAAAAGCCATGTATTAAAAACATCGGTCTTCCTTTAAAAATGATCAATCTAAATGTACATATTGGACCAACAACTACCAATATGCTTTGCTTTTATTTTTCTTACAAGAAAAATTAAACAGCTCATTTAATGAATTAGTGGTTTTCTCTTCCATCATTAAGTCATTTCTAGAAAGAAAAAAAATACTCCAACTCCAACTGTATATTTATCATGTTTAGTGCAAAATAAATCCCATACCAGTTCTTCTATCCTAGGCTTCCCAAACCCTTGAACACGCTTTATAAACACTATTAATCATGCAGAACCTGTCAGCAGTGTTAGCAGAGCACATAATGTATTTGGAACATTTGCAGCATAACAGCTTTGAATGTAAAGGTCACCATCTCCACATTAACTCCATCAAAATAATTGGGTAATTTTCCTTTAAAAACACACAAAACAGTTTCTCCTGGAGATCCCATGTGGCAGCTGAATCTGACATCTGTGAAAGAAAGCATGGAGCTGCATGTATAGTATCACAGAGATGCACAGAACATCAAAAGAACGTATTTGCTTATATTAGCTCGCAAACGGGAATGTCAAACCCAGGAACTACACCAATGCATCCAAGTCAAGCCCATGCAAGCAAAGCATTTTTTGCAGGAACGATATAGCCCTTGTCCATCAGCAAGTGGGATCCAGCTGGTCTGTTGAGCGCCTGAGGAGTTAGTGTGGCTGAATAAAGCTGCCTTCCTTCCTCCTCTTCCTTCTGCTGGGAGTGACTGTGGGTCTCCTCCACTGGGCATGGGAGAGGAGGCTGACCTCCTCTGAAGGCACGCCAGTGCTACTAATCAACTAGTGGGGAAGCTGTCAGCATTTCTTCCTTGCCTCTCCTGCAGCCCCTTAGGCTTTGCCTGTCCCACGACCCAGAGTTGCACTTTATCCTTCTGCTTCTTTCTACAAAACCTTGCCTCTGACCAAGCTGATAGGCAGCCACAGGTACGCAGCTGCTCTTATAAATAAAATGGTAAGGATTGGATGACAAGGAGAAGGGATGGGCTGTCTCCTCCACACTTGCTATCCCAAAGCCCTCAGCCCCAGGCACTCACATAGAAAAACATTGTTCTGAAAAGCAGAGCACCTGTCTGGTCATGGTATCTTCACCTTTTATGGCACATTTGGATGCATTTGAACATATTGGAACAAGGTCTGAACCTCACCCTGGGTATTATGTACAAGTGGAAAACCCTTGAGACTTAAAGAAACAAATCCAAACCATTTATGTACTGAGGATTTCCACAGTTTAGGCAGCAGTACTAGTTCCTAGCACAATTGTAACCAAACCTGGGTTGGCTGCAAAAATTCTGTGTGGATGGATCTAAAAGGTGGCTCTCTTATCTTCAGGCTTGGGATTTCATGTCAATCTTCCCCTAATGTGCCATGGATCGGATTTGAAGGTAAGAGAGACTTAAATTTTGAACAAAACCCTTAGGCACTACATACTCTTCACAGTAGCCTCATTCACAGTAGTTCATGGCCTCTTCAGTGTCTTCAGCCTCTGCTGCTCAGCTGGAGGTATTCCAGAAGCAGCCGAGGCACACCACTTCACATAGGGAAAAGATCAAAATGAGGGCAGAAAGGAGTAAAAAATCCCTCTGCTGCGGGTGTGATGATGTGCAGAGGCAGGACGCATCTGGGGTCTGTCCTGGAGCTCTTAGACTTCTCTTTGAGCTCCAGGTCCCTGGACACCTGTTCAGCACACTCTTTCCAGCACTTGTACTTCAGATGACATTGCAGCAATGGTCTGCAACAGTCTGACCAACAACACAAAGCAGATGGGGTCTGCTGGATCAGTCAGCATTGTGGGCACCCTTAGCATGAGGAAGTAAGCAAAGAGAAGTCTGCACATTCGATGTAATTTATGAGGGTTTAGCAAGGACATTATACGCACACATTACATGGCCATTTTTATTCTGGGTCAGAATAAGACAAAATAAACTTGTGACATTTCAGGGACTGGAATCCATTCCTTCTTTTGCAACCCTGGTGGGAAGAAGCTTTCCACAGCTTCATTATTAAAGCTTTTATAAAAAAGGCTGCTTACTGCCTCACCATTCTCTACCATGATGCACTGGTCCTAGTCCATAGCTTTGTAGGATGGAAACAGGAAGTTCTTTGAATACCCAAGATACATCTCTTTTGCTCCAAGATTCTTACATATGAGAAGTATAGAATTAAGTTATTTCGTCATATATCCACCATTTTGGTTCTAAATCACTGCAGGAAACAGGTAGAAAACCTAATGGGGAGACTATTAGACTTTACAAGTAACTCCAAGAAGAAGGTATTTTTTCCTTCCCATGAACCAAAAGAACATTATTAGCATAATTAAAAAAAATTCTTCAAAAAAAAAAGAAATCCAAAGCAGCCATAACAATCCAGAAGCTAACTATTGCTTCTCCTTTATGTATAATCACATTTCAAAAAAGATTTGCAGATGGAAAGCCACAAAAGACCACCAGAGAGAATGAGTGATATCATGAGAAAAGAAATACATGTGCACTTTTATCTACCAGCTAAGACCATTGTTGCAAACACCAGGATTCCCCCAAACGAAACAAATCAGGAACGAATAGAGGCTTCTCTGTGCTGTACACATCTACTTCTGAGAACATGTAACTGCTTTATGAAGTTATCCATATAAGCTCTGTTATTTTATATAGTCAACAGTCAATGTAATAAATTCATTTCAGCTATTGTGTCAGTTTTGAACTTTCCCAGATTTGTTACCCTGGAGCTTGGAAGATGACTCTTGCCATTTGGGATCTGCTCTAGTGAAAGGTTTCCATGTGCTTTGTGCTTCAAGCAGCAGTGTGAACCCTGGGTATCTCCTTCACAATCAGACAGCCATCTTCCTCTAGCTTTAAAATAAATCTTTTCACAATAACTTTCGAGAGAACATGCCAACGTGCAATACGCACCCCTTGGAGCCAAGTTAGCATATATGTTACCATGGGTTAGAGTCACAGAAAAATATATCTTTCACTATTTGTGTTCTGAACTGAGAGTTTTACGGCACAGGGAACATAAATCTGAGTGAGCTGATGTTAGAGAGGAGAGTCAAAACACCCAGCCTGTCAGGACAACCAGTGCTACTGATAGAATCTTCATGGAAGTATAAGTAGTAAAATCACTTAAATCTGTCCAAATGATGGACTGGAAAATTCATCAAGTCTTTTGTACCCAAGGAAATAACCAGAAATAGATTCTTTCAACAGCACTGAATTTTCATCCAGAGGCAAGCTGATGTTTCTGAATTTCCTAGCGTCCTCATCCTGAGATAAGGTCACTGTGTCCTCCTCAGTGTTGCAAATCTTTCCCTTCCCAGTAATGGGCTAGGCCAAGTTGCTCTTGCACTGGCCTTACATGGTGTGGTGGGAGAAAAACTGCTTTAGTTCACAGCCATTTGATTAATTGCTATCACTTTTAATGAGGGGCAATAGCTTAGATTTTGCAAAGGAAAGCTGGCCTTTGGCCACCAACTTGTTTTCAAATAGCATTGACCATTGGCCAAATCCAAATCCCAGGCAGAGGGAGGGATGAGGCTCTGCATTCTACCGCTCTTTTACTGTCCAGGGACTATTTTTAAGCCATAAAACTGTACCGACAAAGGGAACCAGATAGGGAAACAAGCACACAGTCCAACACATTGGGAAGGAGGTAGTGAGAGTGGCCTGTTCAGGAGATTTCTTTCAAACCATCAGACGGCCGCTGCTGCTCACACTATCAGAGTTGCAGCAAAGCGCTGCCATTTGGCCTCCCTGTCAAGCTTTACTGAGCCCAAATGCAAAGCCAAGGCACCAAACACAAAATCCTGGCCCCACAAAAGGAAATGGGAACCATTCCCTCCCAACGATCAATCTCATGGACACAGTTTTAGCCCCAGCTTCAGGCTCTGCTATTAGCTCAGCACTTTACCCCAAAGCCATGTGGCCCCATCCCCTTCCCTAGCTTTCCCACCTGCACAAAATGGGAATGTTTTTACCCCTGTGTGAGCTGCGTGGAGGTGAAGGACTCAAAAGCCTCACTGAGAACCCATGGCTGCTGTTGTGCTCCTCTTGCAGAAGGCAGGAGGATGCTGAAGCTGGGACTGCAGGGCGGGCTAGTGCTTCTGATAAATACAATAAAAGCCGCCCCAACAATCAGTAAACAGTGGTATAATTAGCAAATGTTTTTCTATTTACTTCCTTTAATATGCAATAGGGGGAAATGAAATAAAATGTCAAGGACTTCATCAAACAGATGGTTCTGCACTTATTATTTTTCTCCACCGTATTGTTTGCGTCAACTAAAGAAGAAACTCCTTTACGAAGTGTGACTCATGGATTCCTGGGAAGCTGCATTCTCAGCAGGGGAGGACAGGAAAGAGGAGGGAAGAGGACTCAGCTCATGGGCTTTTATTAGGAGTATTATTATGTCTCATTAATTAATCTGACCGCCGCTTTAGTGACGTCTCGGTCTCATTTCACAGGAAAAAATTACTCTGGATTGCCAAGTTAAATAGACAATTACAGGAAGACCAAATTATGCCTACATTGCATTCCCTCAGGGCACTAGGCCAAGTTCATGTCAAATCCATAATAACTAGACTACCCTCACTAAAAACAGCTCCTGTGGACATACGTCATGAACCATTTGTAATCTACACAGAGGATGTATTGATCTTCCTTGGGCTTCCTTTCTCATAAACTCATAATAGCAAAGATGGGATTTTTTAAGTATCTAACTCTATGCAGCACATATGCAGAATGTAAGCTGTGTTAACTCTAATAAAGCCTAATTAAAGCATAAGCATTAGCTGTTTAATTTCCTTTTCCTATCCCAAGGGGCAGCTGCCTAGAGAGCAGGAGAAGCTTAGTACATTTCAGCAGAGGAATGAAAGAAAAACCCCACATTTGTGTTTTCCCTGAAGAAAGACACACAAGTAAAATCCAGGAAAGGTCTCTCTTTACCTGGTGAAAAAAACAAACTTCCCAGATCCACTTGGACTACAGAAGAGCTGGGAGATCCCTAGGAAAAGAAGGGATGTGAAAGAATGTGTCCAAGAGAATGCTTAAAAACTAGTTGACGTCAGAACAATTTATGCCATTAAATCTCGCTATCATAATTCCTTCTCCCACCCGCAACCCTGAGCTCTTGGTCTATTCTTTCTCTCTTCCTCTCATGTGCAGATCTGCCCCTTTCTCCTTGCCCCTATCTGACGACTCCCAGCTGGATGGGCCACATTGTCCCCAGTTCCAGTATGTTCTCGCATCAGTCAACTCAGCTCTGGTGCTTTGGAGCCCACTTTCAACCACAGGTATCCTTACTCGGGGCAATGAGTGGCAGTGACTCAAAAGAAACTGCTGTTGATTGAACCAGAGCACTAGGAGCCTGGCACGGCCATGACGGCACAAACCCTCCCCTCCTTCCTCTCAGTCCTGATTCTTCTCAGCACTTCTCTCAGGCCAGTCATAATTAGCTTTTTTGTTATTCCACATCTTATTCTTCATGTATGAAGAAACTTTTTGGATGGCACTGCACCCTCCTCATCTGTTCTGAGCACACACCTGGCCTGTGGCCCCTGCCCAGTGGAGGACATCTGGGCCACTCTCCCTCCTCTGACACACTTTTCCTCATCAGAGGACACACAGCTTCTTGTTCACTTCCCCTCAAAAGTGGAGGTGAGTTGAGATCCATGTGGCTTGGTCATCACCCAGACCTGGCAGGTCATCACATCACCAGCTGGCCCACCACTGACAGCCATGACTAAAGCTAACTGCAACACAAACCCCAGCGGTTTCCAACTCATATGCAGAAAGAATGCTTTCCTCCAATGTCAGCTGCAGCAACGTACCACTAAGCATGCCATGGACCCCTTCTTCTCCACACACTGAGATACACATGCACATTTCCTGCTCCATGCTCCTGTCACCTCCTTCCCCCGCCAAAGAGAGTTGGGGTTTTTTTTGTAAAACAGTGACAACAACTTAGCTGTATGGACAGCATTCAGATCAAGCCCCCGAGGAATAGCCAGCTGAGCATGAATGTGTCCGTCAGCCTGGTGTAAATTTTGATATGGTGTTGCACATCCATTCTGTTGTTCTTGGCAAGTGGGGAAGACGTCCTCGATGCACAGTTCACACTGGTCAGGCTCAGCACAACAGAAAAGCACAACTAACCTCATGGAAATGCCTTCCAAGCTAGTGTAGGGATTCTGGAAGGGGCTTTGTTTTCTCTTTCTTGCCTTAATGCTGTACAAGCAAGAAATGAGCATTTTAAAATCTCTGTTCCTTTCCCAGGCTATAACACTTGCTCCCTTTTTCCCTCCACTGCCCCAGTTTAGGATTTTTCATGATCCAAGCCATCCTAGTCAAGTGACAAAGCAGATCGCTTTGCAGTGTGGCCTCCAGCCAAAACTATGACCTTTTGAACAGTGAGGTGAAATGGCAGAATTTTTATTATCATGGTGCTTTTGTTTTGGAGCAAGGAAAATTATTTTTCCTTCTTTAACAACCAAGCAGCTTTTTACCTTACAAGCAGTTGCCTGGCATGGAGAAGAGTAGTGACTTTGCAAAAGTTTCCAAAGCTGGTGACAAGATATTCTATGCTTTGGAATTCATGAGATGTGTTGTCAATTCCTCACAACTCCTGTTAATCTTTCCTTTTTAAAAACTACTACCGTATCTTCAAATAGCGCTGTTGAGCAGTGCATGAATGCCTACAGCACCCTATGCTTTATTTTGAGATGCATGAAGCATTCTTTCTTATCAATTTTAGAATTGAGCATTCATTAAAAAGGGAAAATCTCGATGAGAAACGAAAACTCTGAACAGACTTTTTGATGGAGGTTGATCTGCAAAGGGCTGCACACTGATAAGGCTTTCCTGTTCTGAAATAACAATAGGAAGAGGTGGAAGCATCAGCTTCTTGTTTGGTTCTCAGCTCTTAGCGAAGGCAGCCTGAGCCATGTTCCACTCTCCTTTATTTTGCTGGCTTTTTCCAATTTAATCTTTATGTTTTCTGCACAGAGCCCACCCATTCTGCTGTCAACTCCCTGCAAAATAACTGAGGGATCATCAGTGCAAAGGAGATTTTCCAACAGTCCAAGAGGAATTCTGAGCTAAGAAGGAAAACTGCACGTAGCACAGAGCCCTGCCTCTTGATTGCTAATGCTAATATTAATTTATAACTATGCTTTGGAAAACCTTATTTCACCTGATATTAATATCCACAGAAAAACAGAGGGTCACATCATACAAATGCTCATAAAGGTTAACTTTCAAGCTACAAAGTCAGAATCTTCTGGTTTTATACATTGAAAATAAATCTACATTCTCTACTTCAGCAGCAGCTTAAGCTACCCACTGAAAGATGTGTGTACCTATCTTGCAATAGCTTTACTGGGAATGAAAAGCCTGTTGCAGTTATAACAGCAGAAGTTTCTTAAAGCTTATGGCTGCCTTCTCTCGGCCTCCCCTCTGGAGAGATTCTTCTTCTCTGGAGAGATTTGGAAGTGAGGAAGAAAGTTTTGTGGGTTTGGGAAGCTGCGTGTTACCCTTTGCTTAAGGCATCTACATTATTTGCTAATGAAGGTACAGAGGAGTGCAACAAGCCCTGACCCTCTCTATAGGAAGGTAATGTCCACCCTGCACAACATCATGTGTAGTAGTAGAGCTCTTTTTCTGCAGGTGTGGACATCTGTCTCATCTTCTACTCTGGTCAAATCACCTTCAGTTCCTTCATTATTTACAACCTACTGCCCAGCGGAGAAGGTGTTTGTAAAGAGAATAGCTACCAAGCTTCACAAGTCAACAGCATAATCTTCTGGTGCATGCTTTCTTCAAAGAGCTTTCTCTCTCTTTATGGTCCCCCTGCCAATCAGTGGTGCTATGGAGAAGGTGTTTACAGGCAGAGGTGCTGCAGCACTTCACCTCCTCTGGCAGTGTTATGCAGTTGTAAAAGTCATCATGTAACTTCTCACTTCTCCAAAGCGGGAGATGTCACGCAGCATGATAAAGATACTGTCTGGTGCGTACTCCTCCAGCAGGCCAGGAAGAACATCTGTCACCAATATTTCTGCTTCAGCTCCATCTGCACCCGGTTGTTCTTTCTGCAAGTTCCTGTGTTATTTTTCTTCCATATACTCAGACACCCTACAGTGGGTTTGTTATCTTACATGGATTGCCATGGTCAAAGCATTTGTCCAAGGATGCAAGAAAAAGCAAAGAAATTAGCACCAAGTACCAACACTTTTTCTGGAAGAGAAAACCTATGCTTCTTTTGTGGCTCACAAGATATTCTACGTATTGTACATCTTGATCTTTTCTCTTTTACAAGGGTATAGCAGGAAAGACTCAACTTCTGGCCCATTAGAAAGAGCTATGGTAACGTACTTCATGGTCATAGGACAGAATGACAGAATTTGTTCCAAATGCTGCCAAATAAATCTTAGTACTGAGGACAGGAAGGAATCACGCTGAAAATATGCTAAAAATCAGGGAATCTGTAAGAAGACATCAGTGCCAGGATGACATATCAGATTGGGCTCGTGATGCCTACTGCATAGAGGACTTGCTTTTCTCTACTTCAGTTAAAATAAGATGTGAAAGAACACCGCTTTCCTTGGAAAGGAGGAATTGCTAAGATATTAGAGGAAGAAAAAGCATTGTGTTTTGTTTACTCAGTCCCTGCTTGTTTAACCTGCAAGAGAAGCTTGCACATAGTCCAGTTAATGCTTTATCCTTCATGTCCCTTATCATGCACTGAGGGCACATATTGTGCATGAGTCACAATTAGCTTGTTTGTATAATACTAAAAGGAAAACAAACAGCCCCATATCTCCCTGTCACACTAACAATAAGCTGACACATACTTAATCAAAATAGAGGATGCTGAATTCATTCAAAGAGCTTGACTTTCAAGAGGGACAATTGGAAAATTCTCCCACAGCAGTTAGTCACTCAGGTGGAGTTCAGCCAAACACAAAATGAAATTTGTCACATTCGTTCCAGAATTAATCATTTCTCAGAAATTATTACAGTTTTCTTTAACGTATTTCCAGACTTTGCCTGATGATGAATGAAAGACTGATGTATCTAAATGTTAAGAGACTCAGCCACTAAAAAAAAAAAAAAATCTGTGGGGAAACTTTCTTGCTCACTTCTGACACAAAGCCAAGAGCACCTTCCCATGCCCTGGCAAAGCCTGCACCAGTGGAAAAGTTTAGGAAAAAAAAAAAGACACCCAGTTAACCAGTTGCTGAGAAAGAAAATTACAAATAGTACCATTTGTCAAAGAATCTCATTTCCACAGCTGGCCCTTTGTTAAAGCATTGCAGGCAGAGGTTGCTGGAGCAGGAAAATGAAGCAACTGCTGGCCCTTTGGCTGCTCTGCAAGTGCTGAGGGTGGGACTGGCTGTTCTGTACAGCTTTAGGTATTCCAGAAATTCTATACTATCTACTGAAGGAATACGGGACATTTGAATGGACTCTACTGGCAGTACTGTCAGGTTTAGAAACAGGATAAACAGATCCAGACACCTTGTCAAAGGATGATCCAGCAAAAGCCTGCCAGCAGAAAGGCAGAAAGAGAAGAACCATGGTATGCTGGATGTCCGGATTTGTTCATTACAACTATTTCTTTGCACTTGAGCAACTACATACCTTCCTCCTCTGGTGTAACACATGGGTACCCATAGGATCAAGAAAAAGAAGAAACTAAGACGCTTACATCCAGAGGCTATGCAGACACCCTATATGTACACATCTAAGTTCATCATTAAATACCACAAAGAGCAAACATCCCCTCAATTTACATTCAATACTATGCCCTCTTTTCAGGCTTATACCTGTTGCTTGCTTGCCCAGCAAATAGTACTTTTGCTACACAACTTCAGATTATTGTAGGTTCCTAAAGAACTATGTGGAAAAAAAATGAATAAGTAGAAGTCTGATGGAAGTACCTTTGAGGAACTGCCTCCTTCCCGTATCTGAAGGGCGCCTACATGAAGGCTGGGGACAGACTTTTTACAAAGGTCTGTAGTGATAGGACGAGGGGTAATGAGTCCAAACTGGAAGAGGGTAGATTTAGATTGGAAATTAGAAGGAAATCTCTTGCTCTGAGGGTGGTAAGACACCAGAACAAGTTGCCCAGGGAGGTTGTGGGTACTCCATCTCTGGAGGTGTTCAAGGCCAGACTGGATGGGGCCTTGAGCAACCTAGTCTAGTGGGAGGTGTCCCTGCCATGGCAGGGGGGTTGGAACTAGATGATCTTTGAGGTCCCTTCCAACCCAAACCATTCTATGATTCTATGATTTATTACATTAATAATACACAGGTTTTCTCTTAGAGGTAACCAAACCATTAAAAAAAGGGTGGGGGGAGTTTTTATAGCTTGGCTAGAGTCACTCACATGTGTCCTGATTTAGGTGAGTAATAAAACTGTTACAAAATGCATTTGGAACAAGCCACACTGCATGTGCCTCATAGTCTCTTGAAGCTTAATGCTTGTCCTTCTCAATTTTGCTTCCTTTCTGGCTTTTTCCTGCCAATTTGCTCATCTAAGGTCTGCTTAAGCATCACAACTGAAAACCTGAATGGACTGACTCAGAAATTATCATCTCATCCATACAATATTTTTAAGCACAGACTAGTGAAGTCTTTTGGGGAAAAAAAAAGGTCAGTGTCAGATGATTAGTCATGTTAACTTCATTACCTCTGAGCAATGAACTACTCATTTTATATCTGCGGAAGTAGGGGAAAAAAACTGAAGAATGCAAGTCATGACTTAAATCTGTCTCTCTTGGAGTAGGCAAAGATACAAACTACTTAGTGGAAGAATCACGCAGTGTCATGAGTATTGGAGGCTGGTGCTTTTATTTGAGAGGCAAACATATTTTTGAGAGGATTAAATGTAATGAGTAAGCAGATTTTTCCAACTCTGCTTGAAAAGCTACAGCAGCTCCAGTGTGTTAATTCAGGTAATTTGACTTCTTCAGCCTACCAGGGAGGCTTCCTGGGGAAGCTAGAAGGAGGCTTGTAGCAGCTTTCAGGCTATCAGACCAGCTTCAAGAGAATTTATTTGTCACCAAAAGGACACACTGATTTTTGGTCAGTAGTTTGGAGGATGGCAATTTACGTCCAGAGGAGGACATCTTAAAATTTGCTGCACAGAAAGCTCATCTCATTTTGTGGCCATCTACTGACAAAACCAGCCACCATGTGTCTGACCATTCGGAAAAAGCTGAGGTGTCCTCCTCTGGGTTATGGCTTTTCACTAGAGAAGTTCAGGTGTTTCCAAAAGCAACCCTCTATTTACTCAAATGATAACATGAAATGGACTATTAAAAAGGAAACAACAAATTTTACACTAACTAAAATGAAAACCTTACCATAAATCTGTTCATAAAATACCGTTAATAAAAACAGAGTGCAAGTGAATTCAAGGAAGTTTTAGCACGCAACAATTCCCTCCATCTACACCACAAATATTGTGACAGCCGGAGTCTCACGGTCATTTGTCATATGCAGATTACAGTTCAGCTTTCACATTCAGCAGCTGCCATGCCCAGCTTTTTCTTTTGCAGCTTCCCCATGTGTGTTGCTCTGCTCTCGCTGCCTGTCTCCTTGGGTGCTTGCAATGCCGCCTGGGTTTAACCATGGGCTAATGGCACCAGGATGTCCTCCCCACTGGTGTGACTGGTCCTTATCTGCAGCTTTGCTTGCACAAGGGCAAAAGGCTGGTGCTGCGCAGCTAAAGAGCTCACCTTCACACACGTGCCTGACAGTCCCCCAGGTCTCAGTCTTGTGCCATCTTTTCCTGAGATGACCATGAGTCACCCGGTCTGTGCATAAGAGAGCCCTCTCTCCCTCCAGAAACTCCTCTGTCATCCACTGTGCTGCATTTTGGGATCTTCTGGCACTATGAGCCAGCTGCTGATGCAGGTCAGGGTAACAACACATTCGCACATGTGCCTCTCTGGCTGTGCCTCTTGCCACCACGCATTCAGGGCGACACCAAATCTGGACATGGTGCCATGAAACGCCCCAAGACATGTCTGAAGAGGATGCCTGAGCCAGATGCAGTCATCAGCAACAAGCAGCACATGGCCCAAGTATCCCTGGTTAAACCTCACCTTGGTTTTGTGTCCTTGTACAGCCCACCCTGCTTTGGCATCCTATCCAACAGCCCTGGTCCTAAGGGTATCTCCCTGATCTTTGCTACCAAGCCAGTGCAAAGCAGAGCAAAGAGCTTATACAGCCTCAGCTCAGTGCCAAAATCGCTTAGTACACTGCTCTTGCAGTGGTGGATGTCATCAATTACACAGCAGCTAGGGAAGGTCATCCTCGTAGTGCAAATATTTATACGAGGAGCCTATGGCAAATGTCTCCATTCTTGACACTTCTCTGTATTTACATCCTTAAATAAAACTCCTCAATAACTCCCCAAAATGAGCCTTACCAAACACACTGTTGGACTCTTGGTTAATGCCACTTGTAATTCTTCTCCTCTGAAGCAAATCCTCAACATCCATTAAAGCCGCTTAAACCATCCATTAAGACCAGCCTTCAAAGCCTGCCCTCAAACACCCTGTCCCCCTAGCTAATCATTCCTCCTGTGGTCGTCCCTTTGCCTGACCAGCAGAAATTACTTGCAAGACATGCTTGAAATCCTGGCATATAATTCCAACAATTTTCTACTGATCCCATTACTCTTGTGCACACCCCAGCACCACCACCTGGGCTGCACTTCAGGCAAATGCCCTTTCCCTTCCTCCACAGTCTCCTCTGATTAGTGTCATTTCAGAGAGAACTTGAGAAGAAACATGAGGGAAGAATATTGCAGCAGGGTCATGTAAGAGGATGCGAAGTGGGACAAGCAAGCTACAAAGCTACTCAGAGCATTGCATCTTTCAACAAGGGTTGCATGATAGCCTGCAGTGAAATTAAAATTGTAGGTATTTATCTACTGTAGCTGTAGATATTTATCACCTCCACTGCTTCCCATTTGCTGTCTCCACTGTAAGAAAACAAAAAATCAGTACAGAGAGAGAGTATACTTAAGGAGATGACAAAAGAAAAAAACCTTTGAGATCAGGGGCAAAAAGTCTTACAGAGACTGGCAAAACAGAGATATTCCTTGGGTGAGGCTCTGCTAACCAGTCTGTGACCACAGACACATAAGACAGGCATCAGCTGATGCCCTGCCCTGTACAGAAGATACATCTGTGACGGTAAGAAAGCCTACAGCTCTGAGAAATGAGGGCCCAGCAGCAAGCTCATAGCAAAAGCCTTAGAAGAAACCTGAGGACAATAAGATATTGCCAGAACCAATGCAATGCCAGACTGATGGCTCCTCATCCAGGAAAGTGGTTCCCTTAGCCCTCACATACGTAGGTCAGATTGGTTTGCGCACTTGGCCACTAGACAGTGAGATTTAACACCCATGAAAGAGAGGAAGGAAGAGGATTGGTTTATTGTGTATTGCTATACAGCACAAAACCAAGCTTGGCTGAAGAGGCTATGCCTACATGGCAAGAATTCATTTATGACCCATCCATGCATTCTTCCACTAAACAGCTACTCTTCCTCAAAGTGGCCCACACATTTGGAGACTGCCGTTCTTATATGGGCCACTCAAGAAAAGATATGGAGTAAAACACGAGGAAAAAAAACCAAAACTGAACAGGTCCAGGTATTTATTTCAAAAAGGTGATTGGCTGGGGTTTTTTTTAGAAAAAAGTCAAATTATTGAAACCTTAAGTTTTTTGCATGAGCACACCAGTTTCAACTACATTTTTGGCAACAAAAGCTTCTTAATTCCAGGAAGGAAACAGTGAGTCAAGGAAAGAGAACTGAGGTTCAGGGCACTAATCAAGGATAGCAGGGTCCCCCTCCAAACTCCACCTCAGTGAGAGACTTACTGGTGAAGAACCAAAGCAGCATTTTGAGGCATTCCCATGAATGGTGGGAGAAAGGCAGGGAAGGGGCAGGTCTGAGACAGTGCAAGTGCAAGCTGTTTTGTTGTAGAGCTGGGAGTCCTTAGAGAAGGTGGCTGGAGAAGACATGTTATCCAAGAGTGTTTGTCTCTTTTCTTTCATTATGTCCCTCTCTCTTTTATTTTTATTCTCAACAAAGCGTGTTGAAGGGTTACAGCTTTCTTCCCTGGGTAGAAAAGGAACATGTTTGGAGATCTCAAAATTTTGCAGGACAGGAAAACTGCTCTCTGTCCAGCTCAGAGGAGAAAACACGTCACCTACAAGATCTACATGTACACACTTGGGAAATATGACTACCTAGAACTTATTAGTTCTACTATAAATGAATTGTTCTGCTCCCTGCAGAATTTATGTACCTTGCTTGTCTTACTGGCTTTGGCAGTTTCTTCTGTATTCCAAGTAATAAGAATTGTCTGTTGCACTTCTTTTCTTGCATTGCTAGTTTAACACGACCGAACTGTTTTCCTGTGTTCTTTCCTTGTCATAGACACTTATCAGACTTCAAAGAAACAGTCAGAGAACTATATTTGCAATTTTTCCTCACATATCCCCAGTTCTGGTTCAGCAATTGGCATTTTCTAGTCTCAATCTTTTTTTCCTACTCTTTATAGAAAGGTTCTATAATATTCTTTTAATTCCTCTTACAAAAAAAAGGGAAAATCCACAATAAAACCCTTCACTTTTTCCTTCCCAAGAGAAATAGTCTAAAATAGGAATATGTTTTCTTTATATAATGTCCTGGATTAAGGATATTTTTGAATCACAAATTTGATTGGTAGAATTTGATTCCTGCAGCTGTTTTCTAAAAAAAAATGGAAAAAAGAAAGCTTCTACATGCAGCACTAAGAAGACCGAGAGCCGGAGGGTAGAGCCATCCTCAGTCTGAATGAAATCCCATGAAATGTCTCTGCTACAAGACACAACCCATACCAGCACCACAGATCGAGAATGGTGGCCAGGAACTGACCCATCCTCACTGGCATTGAATCAAAGCCAGTAATGCTGTGGGGCTGCTGAAAGCATGGTGTGGAGAGGATATGGGGTCAAGTCCTCATGAAGCCAGCCAGGAGACTTCCCCACTGGCATCCTACAACCTAGGCAAGTGCTCAAAGCACTTGCAGTGCCCTGGACACAGCATCACAGCACTCTAACCCTATGAGGCCAGGTAAGGATGGCCAGAGAGACAAAGCTCCTTCTCTGCAGCCTGCGCCCAAAGATGGGCTGTCTATACCCTTCACCTGAGCAAACCAGCCATTGTGGTCCCCAATAAAAAACTTCCCTTCTCATTCATGCAAAATCGCAGGGCCTACATGCCCAATGGGTTAGGGGAGCCTTGCAGATACAAAGTGGGAGTTGACTGCTCCCTTCTCCACAACTCACAAAGAGCAAGAGGTGGGAGCCTTCCTTATGGCCTTCCACACAAGCAAGTCTGACTTGCCCTGGGTGGCCAATGGTTGCGGGATGTAAGCTCCTGAAGGCTGCTATCACCCTCTTCTTCATGGTCTGCTGTGGCAAGAGAGTGGCCACCCACCTCATGGATACCTGACGAGCTTGGCTCAGCTCTTCAAGGAAGATATCTCTGTGCTGTTTTTATCATCCTGCTTTGAAGCAGAGCCTTTCCCCATTCTTTTCAGCTGGTTGTAATTTGGGTTTCATGGAAAACTAACTTGAGCTTCTGCTAATGCCAGGTCATGTAGGCTCAGCTAGCAGTTCAGAGGTTGCAAAACAAAAGAGCTTATAGCACAGGGCTCTTAGGCTTGCAGCTGATTTCCCTTTCCCCATCCCCACTCATATGATTGAATAGCACATTAGAGAATGGTGGATGGTTATTTACTCGGCCCACAGCAAAAAGAGGTGTTGAGAGAAGGAGTGGGATCAGGACAGAAAAGCTGCTTTTTGGTTCCCAGACACCCGCACATAGTAGGACTTGTTCAGCAGCAGTTTGTGAACCTATAGTTCACAGAAAGATGAGTAGCTACAACTAATGCAAAGACACTCAGTGTCTCTGTTTGCCACAATTCCTGTACGATATATACATAATCTCCATACCAAACCCAAAGTATAGAAGCAACTTTCTGGCTCTACAAATACAAAATTATTCAAGCCCACAAGCCAAATAAATGACATAAAACCTGAGTTCTTTTATTCCCCACAAAGAGCCAACCTTCAGCTCTGCAGGATTGCAACCGTATATAACCTACTTTGCTTGGCAGAGGAGATCTGCTGTGCCATCTATGTAAAGAACCACCACTATCTCCAGTGCTTTTCTGGCAACTGATCGTGCTTAACCTGCTTCATTAGTACTGGTCAGGGGAAATGACATTTCTAATTAAAAGAGGTACTGTTATTCTAATTAAAATAAGAATAGCAGAGCTATTCTTACCAGAAGTTTTTGGCTCAAAAAAGTCTTATTGTGGAGCTGCAAAGAGGGGAAAAAGCCCCCAGCACTGCAGGTACAGATCTCTTGGCTACTTTTGGCAAAAAAAGACAAGGCAACTATGAAAATCTGTTACCCAACATAGACTTTAAGTTCAGGACTGCTTTCCACGCTGACTTTACAAATGACATTTCTGTAAAAGTAACTACTTTTGGGTTGAAAGACAGCCAGTCAAGTGGGTAACAAACACACAGCTGAAAACACAAAGATACATAGAAAGATCTATGGCATCTTTGTTGAAAGCTGAAAAAGGAAATGCTTGTCAAAAAAAAAAATCCATCAACAATAAAAACCAGCCCTTGGACCAGTATGACGTGTGGAACATTGCTTAAAAAAGAGACTAAATAAATAAGGACACCTGTGTCCAAAGTACCCGATGACTACAGCAAAACAAAGGTATTCTGAAACCCCGCTGCTATTTGTCCTATCTGCAATGAAAGGGGAAAAAGAAAAGTCAGGTTTGGGTAAGACTGAAAACAGAGGAAAAGAAAAAGACACTGTTCGCCTGTTTCTGCAAGGACTCTAGATGGACACAGCAGAAGAGGGGATGGGCCTTGGCCAACAGTGTCATTAGATAAAAATCACTTCTCAGCAGGAAAAGTGATGATGATTAAGAGCCTCATTGATTGATGGGCAACGAGATGTGGAATATATCCAAGTCAAATCATACCATCTTCTCAACAGCCTAAGTGAGTTGATATGGTCTGCATCAGGCCAAAACTGGAGTCTGGCATATTTTTCATTGCAGTCTTCTGTTTCTTCGTAAAGACCTGAAAATATTGAAATCTAGGCTGACATAATACACTGCAGGCTCTCCCTTTCAAAGAGGAGGAAAGAGAGGGCTTAATCCAAACATACAGACTCTCTTTTGTTCTAACATGGCTCCTGTAAATTCCCAGTGCTTTTTTTTTTTCACTATTATCCACATGAGGAGTCGCATGGTCCCAGAGGGCAGCTCAGGTTTGCTTGGTCACACCCATCATAGCACCCTTGAACACAATACCCTCCAGCTTGGTAAAGCACAGGGGGATGAGGCACAAGAACAAGTTGATACCAAGAAGATTGGGGGTGGGGGGGGTGTCCACCGTGGGGCTGCAACCAAGTGTCTTAACGCAGCTCAGCCCACGGCCCCAGGGGATGCTCTAAGTTCTCTGAGTTATGTAGAAAATACATAAGTCACAAGTTCTCTGAGGTACGTAGAAAATAATTTCTAAATAATTAAAAGAGCTACCCGCTGACAATTCTTGCATGCTATTTAAAACTTATCAAGGAAGGAAATCAGGAGATTCAATATACAGAAATACATCCCCCACCTGGAAATTATGCTATAAAAAGGAAGTAACTTAAAATAGGAGTTAGGATGCAAAGACATTCAACATCCAGCTTCCCAGGCTCTGTGCGGATCCAGGGCTTGGACTGTAATAATCACTCCTATTTCAGTAGCACCCTGAGCCTTGAACCAAGACAGGCCAGCGCGTGATGGCTTGCTGGGGGTTGCTCAACATTTAATGGCAGAGCAGGAGCAGTACGTAAGTTTTGGGACCACCAGCCCTATCTCGTGCACGTGATACAGAGGCCAGAGAGCCCCCGGCCAGTCAGCTATCCATTTTGTGCTGTTTAATGACTACCCACAGCATCGAGGCAGTTTCTGCCACAGGCCTCCAGCAGTGCTCTGTCCAACCTTTTGCTATCTGTAGGAAAAGGGAGAAGGCGCAACCAGAGGCAGTTTTGCAGGTGCTCCATATGTTATGATGTAGCCAGAAGGTTAATTATGATCAAATGCATTCTGTTCCCATTCACATACCACTCCTCTCTTCTGTCAATCAATGTGAAAGGTCCCCCATTTGGGCAGTTACTTCTATTAACACTTTGCAGGGTTCAATGAACATACGCTTCTCTCTGTTCACAGTATTTCAAGGGGTGAAAAGCTGGCTGATACTGGATCTGAAAAATCAAAGATGTCCTGTGACTGAAGTGAAGCTGATCTTCCAGGCAGGTTGGACTCCTTAAGTCCATCTCCACAAACAAACAAGGAGTTGGAATGAGGCAAGAGACTACTAGATGTACATGGAAGAAAAAGAATAAACACATAATGGCTTACAAGAGCTGAGTCCAACACTATTAACATGCTTGTGGTTAGGGGGAGAAATTTTATTGGAAAAAATGTTTCCAAGCAAATTTTCTGTATAAAAATAACATTATTCATGTTAATCCTCCTCATTAATTGGAGGATAATCCTGGGAATCAGCTGGAAATGTCTGCATTTGAACCTCGATGCAAAGGGAACAAATTAAAACACAGAAGAGATATCATGAGAACACTGGTACTTGCTCATTGCATGACTATGTGTTCAGGTCAATTATCCCCCTTCAGTGTTTACAGAGATCGTGCTCGTACATCCTGAGACATTAGAAGTTCAAAAGCTTGCTGTGTCACATTGCTAATTAATTTTGCTCAGAAGATTAAAAAACAAACAAACAAAAAACCCACAGTATTTTGTGCTGGATAAAAAGGTTGTGTGGTTTAGAGAAATGGAGATGAATGAAATTCTACTAGAAAAGACTGGCTATTGAATCAAGAGGGCAAACAAGAACATGGACTTCATGTTTTCTAAAAAGCAGGTAAAAAAATAGGGGAGTTCAGCAGGGAATCCTTTAATTTTCCATCTGTGTGTTATTTTAACACAAAGTTGTCTTCATTACCGTGGTCTCTCTACTCAGAGGTGCAGCAAACAAACCTCAAAAGAACATAATACTCCTCTGTATCATCTTCTTTCCTCTCTTGGCTGCCTCTCTTACTGGAAAAAAATACAGTAAGATCTGTTTGAGGTGGCCTGGTCATGTTGACAAGTTAGCCTTTAACCAGAAGTCACACGAGAATTATAATCAAAACCACATGGGACTATTTCAGGAAAGCATGTGGGCTGCTGGAGTAAAGGATCTACTGTACATGGAGAAATTGGTGTATCTCTCCTGTATTCTTCCAAAATGACACATGTGCCACAAATAATCTTCCAGGGTTTGAGACTGAAGCTTGCTGTCCTGGAAGATTTACATTCAGCCCTTTACATAACAAAAAGCTTGACCACCCCTCATCTCAACAGTACTGAGAACACACCCTGCTTGTTTTTACCCAGTTTCTGGAGGTAGTTTCTCCTGAATAAAAACAGTAAGAAATAGCAAGCAGAGATCTCGCGTAACCTCTAGGCTACGAATGGATCGTTATTCATGCAACACTTTTCTCCCTAAAACCCACACGTTGTCAAGGTTATTTATAGGGCTCCTCCCAGCAGTAGCAGTTAGCAATATAAACAGCCAGTAAATTTCAGGAGTGCACGGGATGCAAAGATAATTCTGGTTTTGCACTTTCACAGGGTATTTTGGGAGGTTTTGCCTATGAGCTTGGAGCCTTGTGGGACCTTCAAAGCCAAAATAATAAAATTCATGCTGTTAAACATTATTCATCGAGTTGAGAGGTTGCAGCATCATGCCTGAAATGGTGGGTGGCTTTTTAGCAAACACTCTTTGCTGCTGAACAGGGCTCAAGCTCCAAACTGAAGTGGGCCTTGTGCCTTTGTGAAGTTATGGCTTTGTTAAGAGAGATTTTCAAAGGTGTTGCTGAAAGGTAATGGATTAAGTGTCCCCTGGTGCCTTTGAAAACCTCTTCTGCTTTATGAAGCGGTTTGCAGGTCCAGCCCCCCTGAACGGCTCAGGCAGCGTGTGACAGGCAGAGTGGCACCCTGGTTAAACTCCAGTTTAACCTCAAAAGCAGACTCAAAGCTGTGCCAGGAGATCCCATTACCTGCAGCCACACATGCCTCTGGGCTGATGTCTCTGGCAGGCAAAGATAGCATTGCACCATGTGTGGGCAGCTACCAGAAGACTGCAGTGGGGCCACTTTTGGCAGAGGATGTCTTGCAATAAAGTCTAGAACAGGCTTCTAGATCCCTTCTCTCCATGTCGCCCAGGACTTCACAGGTGAATGCCTAATGCTTCATTTCCTCTCTTCCCCCAGCTCTTAAATGGGAATGAGTCCTTTTATTTGAACATTTGGCCCTCCTTGCAGCAGTCTTTGAGAAATGGAGCCAGTTCACTACCTTGAAAGCTGACTATGCAAACATAGGACACAGGACTGGGAGTCAGGAGGCTACAACTTTCATTCCAGCCCTGCTTTTGGCTGAGAATTACCTGCAAAAGGTTGCTTTACCTCTCATTTCCATGCCAAATATTTGGGCTGGGAGCACTTTGGAGTAAGGATAACACCTCCTTACAGTTTTGGACAGCATCGGCCTTGGCAGAACTCTGATTTTAGGTGAATCCAACCACAACAGTAAAAGGCAGCCCATAGAAAAGGTCCCAGGATAATCAGCATGATCGTGGCAACAAACATTTTTCAGATGTAGACAGAGGGCTAAACTCAATGGAGTTAACGAAGAGCCTGTATAATCCAGCAGCTTGAGTTTTCCTTAGTATTTTCATCAAGTCATTCCCCTTAATGTATCTACTAAAGATAAAGTTTGCTAATTATACAGCTATGTAGCTTTGATACTAAGTTAAAGTATTCCAGCTGTATAAATAGAGAAACACTTAGGCAATTGCTTTTGATTTAGATAATAGTTGTACTTGCTGCTTTGGGGCTATTTAAAGAAGCTACTCTCCCTGTTAATGGCTAAAATAAAACAAGCTGATGGATCTGTCATCATTCCTGACGGGTGGATGCCAGCATCACAAATCAATCCCACACAGTCAGCTCTACCAGCTCTAGCAGCTTCAGAGACTGAAGCACACAGATACTACTGTCAGGTCAGTTGGCCTGAANCATTCCAAAATAGAACTAAGCAGAAAATAAAAAAAAAAAAAAAAAAAAAATGGGGGGGAAATTCTGATGCATGACATGTTTTTTTGAATGCTGAAACACCAAAAGGTGTTAACTCAGCACCTTGTTCCCCCAAAACCTGTGGGTTGCATCAAAATGATGCAATGAGCAAGGCTCAAAACAGGAAACAGAAAAAGGAAGTATGGTGGTGATAATGAGGCCAGGCAGTAAATCAGCAAGAGACAAGCACATTTTCAAACCATCACTTATTCATGTGAAGTTTTTAGTATTAACTTGGATTCACCTTTCTCCTTGATCTCATGTCTTCACTTACTTCATGACAGTGAGTATTCAGGGTTGATACACAGAGTAACTCGTAAAACTGTGAAAGTAATATGCTCAAAAACAAAAGTTGCATGAAGGTGAATGGAAAGGCTGCAACTCTGACCAAAGTCAGGACATAGCAAGAAATACAACCACATAGCCCAGAAAGCAAATCATATCCTGGGCTGCATCAAGAGAAGCATGGCCAGCAGGTCGAGGGAGGTGATTCTCCCCCTCTACTCCATTCTCATGAGACACCATCTGGAGTACTGCGTCCAGTACTGGAGCCCCTATTACAAGAAAGTTATGGACATGCTGGAACATGTCCAAAGAAGGGCTACAAAGATGATCAGAGGGCTGGAGCACCTCTCCTATGAAGACAAACTGAGTGAGTTGGGGTCGTTCAGTCTGGAGAAGAGAAGGCTCCGAGGAGACCTTATTGTGGCCTTCCAGTATCTTAAGGGGGCCTACAGGAAAGCTGCTGATCCTTTTTAGGATGTCAGGCAGTGGTAGGACTAGGGGGAATGGATCAAAACTAGAGGTGGGTAGATTCAGATTAGACCTTAGGAAGAAGTTCTTCACCATGAGGGTGGTGAGACACTGTAGCAGGTTGCCCAGAGAGGTGGTGGAAGCTCCACCCCTGGAAGTTTTTAAGGCCAGACTGGATGGGGCTCTGAGCAACCTGATCTAGTGGGAAATGTCGCTGCCCATGGCAAGGGGGTTGGACCTAAATGATCTTTGAGGTCCCTTCCAGCCCTGACAATTCTATGATTCTATGTTTTGTCCCTTGCAGTGGAAAGCGACCAGAGTAGGGCCCGCAGAAATGCAGCAGTAGATAATGGTTTCTTGGGATAGATTACAATGGTACTATCTAATGCACAGAATATACATTTATATGCCTGTTTTCCCTTATTAAACTCCTGAGCTTTATGTTTAAGGTGAGCAGTAAAAAAAAAAATTCTTGAAAGAACAGAGAGCAAAAGGTAAACTTGTTTCATAATAATTTTGAATGTTCACCTACCCCTTGAAATTGAGAAAGTATACAGTAAGATAAGTGCAAGATTTAAGATTCTGACTATTTATGATACACCTGGATGCGCTCCTGCATAATAGGTGGTGCTCCGATTGTAGCTCAAATAAGAGTACAGAAACATTTGCATCAAACCAGTTGATGCAAAATGCCTCTGGGAAATGATAGGAATATTGAAAATCTGGGAAAAATATGTCATCGAGATGCTTATATACTTCTCAGATGGCTTTTAAAAAACACAAATATATTTGATGAGAGTGATTAACAAAGATTTGTTCCATGACATTGGGAGGTAGCTGGGAAAAGTGTGGTCTGGCTATTAGAAATCCTTCAAATCCTGTAGTCAAAAGGTGTTACAGATGGTTGTTTTTTCAAAAACAGGTTCAGTTTTGAGGGATGCAAGTGTTTGGAGCTAGTTAGATAGATTGAATTTACCTGTTTTCAGAAGCACAGGAGGGATATGCTTCCAGATGAGACACACATCTGCATTTGGTTAGAAATCCAAATCCAGATAGGCCTTTTTGATTGAGTTTCTGAAAGTATTTTTCAGTCTGAACAGGGCCAATAAGCCAAAGCCAAAAGAACAGTTGAGGGGAAGTCCTGCAAGATTTTGCTTGATAAATACAAAAAAGTGTTTTCCAAAATGGGATTGTGTTTGCCAATATCCTGGGGTGGATGTCAGCCTGGTGGCTGTGCTGGAGCAAGGTGGGCTTTGAACCAAAAGTGAAGGTATCAGTGAACCTGAGTTTGAGATTGACACGACTCCTCGGTGACAGGCAATTGCCTGTACTGCAGCTTGTATGTATTTGGCTGGCCCTTTCCTATACTGACTGGGCTGGGGTTTGCAGTAGGATCAATTTTAGCTGGATGCTCGTAGTTGTAACTACATACTGCATTTTAAATTGGTTACGTTACTGTTTTCACCAATAGTGAGCAACATGCTCTAGGAAGAGAAGTAGATAAATCTAATCTAAGCACGTTCACTATTTTGTCAGGAAGAGAACAGGTCACATTTGTTTGACCTTTTTTCCCCAAAGTCCAGTCTTTGCCCAGTCATGCGCAATCATCTCTGAAGTGCATCCCCCGCTGTCAGCAGGACAGGCAAGACTGAAATAAGTGCATGATGACATCTACTTGTGTTAAAAATAGCAAAATCAAAACAAATTAAAAAATTCCCCAAATTAACCACCACCACCAGCCTATTCGGTAAAAACAACATGGTATTGTCCCTTTAAGTAGAGGAGATTTAAACCTCTGGGAGTCTCTGGGATGACTCTCCCAGGCTCTTGCAGCAAAAGGGTCTCTCTGTCACTTGCTGCTTTCTCCTTTTCCCTCCATGTGCAGTCTCACACTTGGCCCAGGTGGCTGAGCTCCAAGGCACCATCACTAGCCAATTGCCTGCACTGTATTCTCGTGGGTGGAATAAAAATCCCTTTAAAAATAATTGTTTCAGTTAGGAGGGAGGCAGAGGGATGTGCTAGACCCAAGCATAAGGCTAGAGAGCTCTAGCTAGGGAGAAAAGCTGGTCTGGTCTTTTTGCCTCTTTGAAGGGCTGCTCTAGGGTCTGGCTCCAAGTTCAGGATTTTCCACATTGAACCTGATTTGAACCTGAATCAGAGCCCAAGTTTCCTTTGGACATAAATCAGTTTAGGGACAAGATCTGTCCAAAGACATATGTGAGCAACTCCCATTGAAGTTAAAGGCTGATGTGTGCGTGCACATGTCTGTGTAACTGTAGGAAGGTCATGACTACGTGCCTATTTTATAAACTTTGGGTACTTGTTTGATGTGTTTTTTTGCCTTTCAATTGCCTCTGTACTCAGTAGCGAGCCTTGTTGCTCAGTGCTTGGAAAGAACAAGGCTTCTCATGACACTAGCTGTTGCTCTCAGAAGACATCATATGTAAAGTTTTGCTGGATTTCCATCTCAGTCAAATGTTTATAATAAAGTTCTGGAAATGAGAAGGTCGGGGTTATGTCCTTCTTCCTGGCATACACACGCTGTTTCGCTGTAGCTCATCAGGGTGAGCCAAACCTATCCAAGATGTCCTGCAAGTCTGAAAACTGAATCAACACCTCTGTACCTTCTACACTGCTCCATGCCACCTCTGGTCTCTGTGGGAGTGCACAGATTCACATGTGTACAGCAAGCAGCTAACCTTGGGCAGGTAGAGGTTTTTAGTTTAACAGAAAGCTGATAAAAGCATTCTCCTTCAGCAGCCCCTCCTCCCAAAGATTTTATTATTCTTATTTGTTCTGAGATGTCTTTTTCTCCATGTAGAAAGAAGCCCTCTAGATTTCTTTAAAAGAAGTCTTCAGTTAACCTGCAGGCATATCAAGGTAGGAAAAAAAACCCCAAAATCATCACTGGGAGAGCTGTATGGCACATGCACAGAGCAGGTGGGAAGTTTCTTAGAGAATTATTTTTTTTTCTGTCAAAGACAACTGCTCAAGAAGTGGAGGCCAGTTTCAAGTGAGAGTGGCAGCCTCACACCTTGAATAACACAAAGAACATAAACAAATACACACTTAATTACTTCTCTAAGAATCAGATGGAAAGCTATGTATCCCAGTCATGTCATCAAGGGAGCCGTCTTGTTAAACATACAACAGATGGTTGATCTGTTCTGGTCTCTCTCTACAAGGAGCCATTGGTGTCTCTATTGGATGTTGTTTCCAAGGCAGATGTGATTTAGAAAATGATGGAGTTTGCTTTCTGGTTATGATAACCTTAAATACTTAACTACTTTTGTATGCTGTATTCAAGAGACTTTTTTTGGGTCTGTTTTTCTTCTGGAAAACTGTAACAAAAGTCAGTTCAGCATCAAGCACAGAGTTGCTCTGTGTGTGGAAAAAAGCTAATAGCTCCAAATACAGCATGGTATGAAGCGGATCTCCATACCTTCAAGCTCTCAGGGATAAGGGAAAAAAAACACTGGATCAAATTTAGCTTTGGCATAAGCGGGTGCAATTCCCAGAGGGATTTGCACCCGCTTATGCCAGGATTGAGTTAGGCTCATGGAACTTGCAGGGTGGTCATGTAATTAAATTATATGGTGGTTCAGTATATTTCTACAATGCCAAGTGATGTAATATTTTTTCAAAAAGGATAGTTGTGCATTATTTAAAGCAAACTAGTCTACTACTTTCGTTACCAGCTTTCTCTCAAGATTCAGGAGGTTTTTCAGACAGTCATTGAGGCATCTTGTACTTTTGTCTTCAGACAGAAACACTGACAGTCTGAATTATACTCTGCTTCCTCCTTATTACAAGCTGCTTTTAAAAAAAATACTGCCACTGTGGTCTACAGTTCAATGAAGTCCATTGTAAACTCCCCAGTATAACATAAACCTCCCTAAAACACATAAAATTATTGGCTTCCAAGACCAGTCTCATTGAAAGAAAACTCTGTATTTAGTCTTTGCTCAAAACACAGGTATTTGGTTTGGAATTCAAACTCCCAACTCAGTTTTAAATGGTTGGGTCCAAGGAAAGTTGACACGGACCATGTAATTTTAATTAAAGAAAGATTTTGCTGCTTTATGACCAACAGGGGCATTGTAACATTGACATATTGATGCTAAATAATTATGAGTCCATAAATAATTCAGTATATAAAAATGCTATATGGCTGGTGCCAGGTAGCGAAGGGAAACAGCATTGAAATAGCTGACCTGCCAGGTCACTACTACAATGCCAGGGGATAGACAGGTAATGTGACCTAGCAGCTATCAAAACAGTGAACACCACAGGCTATGCTACCCACTGAGAGCACTTGGAAGTGGAAAACCAAGGGCTGTCCATTTTTGTCACTTCAGTATTTTAACATCACTGTCATAGAAGAGGATAAACTTTTAGGAGTGGTACCAAGGAGAAAGGCAGTAGGGAAATCACATACAGAAAGAGAAATATTAACAATAAAATTAATGATGAACTTATGAAGGCTTTTTTTTTTTTCCTTTTCCTCTTTTCAGGAGCTGGGCATATGCCACAAGCTCATTTCCATGGATAACTGTTCCCCTTTAAGACTCTATTCAGTTCAGATGTGATCCTGACCCTTTGGTGTTCACTGTCAATGTACTTTCAGAAGTCAAATACTCATTGGCATGGACAAATGGGGAAAACAAATTTTAACCTCTCACTCTAGGGTATCCATGCCAGAAGGGATGTATTTAAAGAAAGATAGTATTTAAACATTGTATTTATTTAAAAGCTTGATAAGGAGTCTTGCAGCTCTGGACCAAATGAAACACGACACACAAGTTTGGGATGAGAACCTTACCCACAGGGCTTTCCAAATATGTTTCTGCACTGTGCCATTAGCTGTGATAACACTTGAAAATGCTCTGCGCATGGATGCTGTGAGATCAATACACTCTACAAGTAATGAACATGAGTATGACAGGGAATCAGAGGCCTCAGGCAGGTACAGTCAAGCAGTCTGCCTGAAGCTTCACAAAGACAGATACTTACAAATAAATATTGCATTGAAACATTCCTCACTTAATAAACTATAAGATAGCAAACATATGACCAGGTTTCATAGGAATGCTTGTCACCTACAAAAGCTCCATTGCCTGATAAAGTGAAAAAAAAATAATTCCATTTTGTTTTTCAAGATTGTCCTTCTGGGTTCATCTGCTACTATTCTGCTCCTTTCTCTTTGGAAAGGCTCAGTAGCTTCAAGTAACTCCTTTGATTATGAGAGCTACATAGGCCAAAATGAAAATAACTGGCCGCCTGTCACCAATGAGAAGCCAAGCAATCCAGCTCAAGCAAGAACATCCTATAGGAAACCACTTGTACTGGATTAAATTAACAAAGCAAAGACAATTGCTAACTAGGAGGCTTTATCAAGTCAGAGCTTGCTGGAAGAACAAGTTCTGAACAAGAATAAAAAGGAAATGCTGGACTGCTCTTTGGTTCAGTCAAAATTAAAAGACCACTTCAATCCAAGAAAACCCTTGCAGCCAGCAAACTGTATGGTTTTAGTAATTTACATCTGAAGATACAGTTTCCACACTTGGGCTTGGTTCATTGCCCCTCTCATGCTTACCATTGTGCACGCACCAAGCTGCCCTTCTGAGTTTAGTTATGTTTGATTTTCATTAGTGAATTAGAACAGAAAAAATAAAGAAACCTTTTCCCTCAAGGAAAGCCTTCAAAAATCTGTGTGCCCAATTCTGTGTCTGCATAGATGGTGCCAAAGACACAGCCAGTCCTACGCACACAGCTGGAGGGCCAAGTATCATGATGGCTGCAGTGGAAAGCCAGGTCTCCCTCTGGGTTCACACACACCAGCTGGTGGGATGCAGGCAGCTATCTCTGCCAGGTCCTGGCAACAAGAGGGTATGAGCAACAAGAGTGCAAAATAAAGCCCAGGGACACTTCTAGATGCCAATCCAAGGTTGCTGAGTGATTTGTTTTGTTTTGACCCCATGCAAGTCTTGTCAAATCTCCACTGCAGGTGCAGCCCTCTTTCATCCTCTAAATCAAGACATTTCCTTTCCCATACTTTGGGAAGAGAATAGGCTCCTCCAACTCAAACCAGAACGGCACCTCCCTCTGAAAGATTTCTTCCCTCTTATTCCTCTCCTCCCCCACAATGACAGCTGCTTTGTGATTGCTGTTGCAAGAACCAATATTCCAGGCAGACCTGACAGCTTGTTAGTACAGTTTGCTTTACTCAAAACCTTCATCCTTTTTTTTTTAAAAAGGGGAATATACCCAGATCCCTGACCTGGATCCCTAGTTTCACTTCACAGGTGGAACCCACACTTCAGTTCTGGAGACACAGAAGACCCTGACATCCATTTGTGGACTGGCTTCACAGACCTAGGGAATGGTCTAGACAGAGGGCCACCCACCAGTATGTACCTCTGAATCTTCATCAGGACTCAGGAGAACGTACAATGGTCACATATCACCACATTTATTTAGGACGGGAGTTTTGCCAAAGCCTCAGAGTTGGACAAACTCTATCCCCTCCAAACCAAATATGCTTTGGGGATGTTTTCAAATTCAATAGGACCAGAGCAAGTCCAGGCCAGAGGACACAAGTTCTCGGTTCACTGAAAACAAGGCGCAAGCCACCCACCACAAATTCACATGCTCACCAAGCATTGGGAATTCTCATAAAATCATCACTATCTTTTGCTGAGCCCTGCCTGATGACAGAAGACAAAAAAAAAACCCAAACCAAAACCAGCTTGACAGCCTCTCATGGATAAAGGGCCTAGGGCATCTAATAAGGAGTGATAAAAGTGTGCAGAGGAGGGAGAACAATTCATTGATCATCGTGTGCAGGCTAAGGAGAAATGGAGACAAAGCTTAATACAGAGAAGCCTAAATAGGACAAAAGCAAGCTGGATAACACAGTCCACAGCTTTCTGTTACAAAACCAGCCTGGGCTGGCAGAGAGCCACCTCTGATTTCTGGGTGGCTTTTCCACCAGTTCTTGGCTCCACTTCCCTGATGGAGCAGGAATATACTTGTGGGGAAGCCACTGACATGGTCATTGCAACCTTGGTGGAGCCAGCTTTGACAAACATGTACATTTGTGCACCTTTGCTAACAGGCCGGGATTATGAGTCAAAGCTTTTATCTATCTCCTTTTATACCTTCTTTCCTAAGAAGCTCCATGATAAAAAGAAAACCAACCCCAAACCAGCATGATTTCTATGGCTGACAGCCTGATAAACTCAGTCTGAAAGAAAGAGCAACGTCTGCTTTTGCAAATGGTTTGCTTTTCAAGAGGCCTTTGTGATTTGTCAGATTAACACCTGGAGAATGAGACAAGGAAGAGTTTCATCCCCAAGCAGAGTGGGCCATCCCCCAAGTTTCCTCATGACCTCTTTTGTAGAGGTGGTTCCCAGAAAAGGGAGAGAGCGAGTTGCTGTATGTTTGCCGTGTGTGGCCTAGCTCCTTATTCCCAAGCTCTTAGCTGCTTAATTACCCTCCTTCCAAAGGGTCATGCTTTGGCTAAAGGATACCCTGCGCTCAGTTATCCTTCATCCTAATGAATGCTAATAAAAAGCATTTAGTTGACTAATGCAATATAAAACTCTGCCCTATTTCATTGCATCTGCTTCGTAAGAACCCCATTTAATATCAAATTACTGCCCACTCAGCCAAAGCCTTGTATTTGTGGTAACAGGGCTGCGAGGCGGGAATATCAAGACCTGCAATATGGAAATTCCTCACTAATATTCTCTGCAGGGCTGTGCGATTACTTAATTCATTTAGCTGAGCAAGTCTGATGGCTTGGCCAACTGTTTCACAACACCGAGCACAATGCTAGGCAACTGGCCTCCCCATGGGCTGGTCCTGCCGTATCGCTTTTCCTGGGACCCAGCTACTAACAGTTGCTTTGGGGATTTCAAAGAGGATCACAGATAATGTTACCAAATGAATGAGCTTGTAGTAGTGAACATGAAATCCCGCTTCTACCCAGTCAATCAAATGCCAGCCAGAGGATGCCCTGTGAGACAGCAGCCACAAAGAGCATGGCTGGGTTTTAACCTCCATCCGTTCATATTGGGGAGCACCAGTGCTTGGACAATTGTCTGGTTTAAAAATATTCTCTCTTGCAGTTTCAGAGAAACCTGCCCTAAAACTCCACCCTGCCCCTGCCCCTCCTCCTTCCCACAGCTGCTTGACTCAGCTGGCTCCTGTAGAAGATAAAAGTTCTCCATACTGTACATCAAACCTTATGGGGAAATTTTAAAAAATGTAAACAGTGATAATTCCCAGCTCCCATGAACAATCACCAGAACCATTTTCACACACATTCTTCACAGCTTTAATCAAACCTCAGATAGTAATGTTTAAGGGGAAAGGATTTAGTCAGTATATTTGAGGTAGCAGAAGGAGCCACGTTAGGAAAGACTGCTAAATGTTACCATTCATAGACCATGGGGGTTTTTAACACAATTGAAAAACATCCTATCATGATTTTGACTCTGTACACAGTTTCAGCAAGAATAAATACGGAAATATTTTGTCCGGTCTTGGTTAACAATTGTGAAAAGGATTTTGAAAAGTTGGAGAGGGTGTAAAAAAGCACAACCCACAAATGTGATTCAGCAGCTGCAGAAGCTGATTTATAAAGCAATGTAAAATGATGTATTTGCTTAGTTCAGTAAGAATTGACTACATTTGGAATATGTCTGTCTTCACAGGAAGAAAATGGTCTAACAATATGATGAACAGCAGTAGAAAAGTTACCCGCGGCACTGAAGTCAGGCTGACACAGGGTATCCCATGATGGGCACAGGCTAACAAGCAAAGCAATAGCTCTGCCAGCACCATTTTCAAAACAGATGTCTTAGAGATACAGTTTCATCAAATCAGCTATTGAGCTCAGGAAAAGATGTGGGTGGAAGGCAATGGTCCGCTGCAGGTCAGACCATGAGTGGTATTGGGTGGGATATGGTACAAGTGCAGACTGGCGACAGAGGAGAGGTAAAAAACCCCAAGGAGACCCACTGTTGAGAGAAACCTGCCCAACTCATGTGAGGAACACAGCAGGGTAAACTCCTGCTGTGCAGAAACCTCCCTAGATACAGGGCATTGCTATGAAGGAAGATAGCTTGTCCCTGCACATCTCTCTCTAAATCATCTATTCTCACCACGACTTTCCACCATTACAGGTTCCCTTACAGACACAACGCACACGTGCTAAGACTAGGACAAAGCAACTGGAAAACAGTGCAGATATTCTAGCATACATTTTCCTATAAGAGGAAAAACCACACAGAGGGCCAGGAAACCCACATTGTTTCAAGACTTTCCAAGGCCAGCAGATGCCTTGAGAGCTGCAGAGAAAAACGTTTGTGGGAAAGGTCAGTGACTACATTACGCACCGAGGCTGCTGCCGCTACACCACATCCACCCCCTTGGCAGAAGAGAGGTGGATCATGGACACAGGGTAGCAAAACAGCATTGGAAAATTTGATATATCTATGATGGCACACTAATACATCTAGGTGTCTGTATTTGGTAGGAAACAGTGACTCCATCTCTTCCTGCTCCATAGCACTTCTGCAGATGGTTTCTGTGGTGTCAAAGCAGGAGCAATACAATCAGCTTCTGCTTTCACCACTGTTGTCTTGTGCACAGGTTTATCACTTGTGCAGCTTTTACACTGTTACTCCTCACAAAATGCTTGGAAACCAAGGATGTGCCCAACTTTGGCAATTAGAAAAAGCTGTTGCACAGAAGCCATTGTTTTCCACCCTCTCCCACCTGCTCCCATTTCTCTCAAAAATCAAGGCTACGTAATTTGAAGAAAATTTTCATCCTTATTTGCATGTAAAAAAATAATTCTTCCCTCACACCCCCACCCCAATTGGTTTTCTTGCTCGTTGCTGTCTATCACCAGTAACATGCAGAATCCAAAATTCAGTAGCAACCTGGGATCCTATCATGATTCATTCTTTCGTGTCTTTTCCCTGGTTTTGTTTTCAGCAGCAGGTTCAATGGATTTGTGATCTCACCAAGAAACTCTGGAAAAACTCTGAAATAGTTCAGGTTTGACTTAAAGCTGGAAACACTCTTCACGGGAGGGACAGAGTTATGTGAGAAGAACTCAGACCGTATTCATCCATGGATGCACAACCCACGGCTGAACTTTGGTATGGAACAGAAATCCTCCTCCCCCAGATGGGCTCAGTTCTGGTTCAATTAAAATAACATAACGTTAGTCTACTATTAGCTTTGCCAGCCTTCAGATTCTCAAAGCCAGGATATCTTTTACCTGTGAGGAGCAACACAAGACTTAAAAACATCAGCCTTGTTGGTACTGGACATCTAACATTACTTACACACATGCTGAGAGGGAACCTCCATTATGTCCAAAACTGCTGAACATGACAATCATGATAGAGAGACCTCCCTAGTTGCACCCCTTCGTGCCCAGGGCAGAACATCACAGTTTGGCTCTGCTGATGAGTGTTTCAGAGGAGTCTGGCAAAACAAGCCACTGTGTGCAATCTAGAAGGAGCTTGAAAGGAGGAGCGGCATGGCTTCAGGACACCTATGGTGTAACAACTTGGAGCTGTATTGTATCTCCCTCAGCACCCTAGCAGCACTGCTGCTTTATGATCACACACTTAACTGTCTCCTTTCAGGTAAACAACCACCTCCTGATCAACCGCCACTACTTTTAAAAATTCATTCTGCTCATGTGCTCTACAACTCCTTTAAACAGCAAAAGACATCTTTTTAGCAAATTTCTAAGACTTCCACTATAGTAATGCAAAATACCAGAATGAGCCAACAAGGAATTAAAAAAAAATCCAACCAAAACAAGCACAAGTCTAAGTCAGCAAGGCTTGGGAGCAGACAAGAAAGCAGATGAAACCCAATGCAGCTCTACAGTAAAAGAGAAGACCTCCCTGGGCTTATGTTCAGCCTGACAGCTCCCTGACTGACAGCTATCATACGTGAGGGAAACAGCAGTGGGATCAAAAGCAGAGACCCGGGAGGAAGGAAATCCCTGCATTGGACTGAAGAGGAAAAATCTACAGGACCTTTGGACACATGTGCTGAGAGTGAGAAAGTGTCCTCCACACCTACAAAACACTTCTGAGTCCCTGCTTCATCCTGGTCACCCCTAGAATCCAGCTGGGCCTTGTGGGCTTGTAGGATGATGGATAGAGCAGATGAAGAGGGAGAAGTGTTCCTGACACTCAGCAGCTGGTGGCAGAACCATTTCAGCCTGCACAACCACCCAGCCAGTTCCTAACCTGAGCTTGATGGGACCACCGCCAGCTTGTGCCACCTCTACCAGGCAGCCACCGAACAGGGCTACTGCCTCCAGAGCACCGAGGAGCACAGAGGAGCGAGCATATGGCAAGCCACAGTGTCCTCTAGAGGTGGAAAAATATCTTCTAATGTGGTGACAGAGGAGGGCAGGAGGGCAGTCAAAAGCAGGATTGCTCCACCAGATCCGGTAAGATTGCTCCAGGCTGCCAAAGGACAAAGATGGAGGAGCACTGCCGGGCACGGGATGAACAGGCAGGCGCAGGGTCACACCACCCGGCTCCTTCAAAGGGGACAGTGCCCCCAACACAATGGAAATGGTCAAAATTCACTTACTTGGATCCAAACCACATAAACAAAATAGCTCTTCAAGGCTCGGGATGTCAATCCCCAAATCTGGCAGCTTTAGTGCTCATCACACCTCTTCTACTCCTGGCACTGGTTTATAGACGTTTGGGTTGCCAAGCAATCAACCTGATGCTGGGTGGGCATGCTGGGATGGAGCCCTGCATGATGGGTTGGCTACTTGATCAGGGCTCTTCAGGACAGGTAAGACAATCTTTGTGAGGAATAGGGAGGAAAAAACACATGCAATTGCTCTGTGTAGTATTGATTTGTGCCAAGAGCTGTTTCTGGTGTTCCTAAACATGAGGACCCCATGAGTTTGAGTAGTCCTGTGAGGCTTCATACAGTTGTGGAAAACGAGACTCTTAAGTGCTCCAGAACTTGCTTTCAGCTAGTATCCCTACAAAACCAGGAAGGCCTCCTACATATCTTTCAAAAATAGCTATGATTTTTTTCTAAAATATTGATGGGAAAGAGAGGAAAAAATTAATATCCCTGAAATAGGCTTGATACTCTTGCCAGAAGCACCGTCCCTTGAAAGATAGATGCTCATAGAAGAAAATTGCATCCTTTCTCTCTGTGCCGTTGTGATGTAAGCACCAGTCACCACAGGCAATGCAGTAACACAAAATCACTATATGAAGAAGAGTGCACTGAGGAAACCTAGTACCTGGAGCAGCACAGAGGTAAGGGGCTACCAGACCTACTGGAGCCCTGACCACTTTCTTGCTGCCCTTTCCTATCACTGCTGGAGCCAGCAGTCAGCCTAAGCTTAAAACAGTGGGGTGCTATCAGGAGGATAAAATTAGATTTGGAAACGCTGTCTCCTTGCAAGCAGACGCTGGTGCATCCAAGTACAAAGGCCTGATGTTTGACAAATGAAGAATCAAATGCATGAAAGACATCCCCATGCACACTGTCAGACCATTGCCCTGAAGCTCTTCCCTTGACTTTCCTGCCTTATCCTCTCCTGGCTGTACCCAGCTGTTGCTGCTATTCCCTCAAAATAGATATCACAGGGTGTCCTGGCATCCACTTGCCCTAGGAGTCCCAGCAAAGCCTCTCTTGGTCAGCCAGGTCCTTTTACCAAGCACCAAACGCTATAATTGTGAATATTACTAAACAAAACAGCGTTCAGCAACTCTCTTTAGTCCAAGGCGGAGGACAGCTGTTCCTCCCACCACCCTTTTGGCTTGGCCTTAAAGCAGTCCAGAGCAGGCTACAACACAAAGTAGCTGAGGAATTCAACCACAATATAAAGCATTATTTATAAACTGATAATGGCTGCAGAGCCACAGGTACCAACCAGCTCTGCTTCATGCATGGAACGCTCAAAGTGCCCCTATCCTACTTGTTCACCAGTCAGCAACTGAGAAAACAGATGTCCACAAGAGGACTGAAAGCTTCTTCAAGATTTATAGATAAATATTTAAACTCTACACCCCACTCTTAGTACACTTGTTGCTAAAACAGCCTGGAAAGTACAATATCTCCCCCAGTTCTAGCCTAGGAGAGGGAACAGAATGAAAAGAACTGTGCTTTAGTGTGTTTTTAACCAGCTCTGACCAGTGGCCAAGCTTGACCACATGTGGCACTGGTTGAACTGAGGGTAAGTTGCAGAAGCTTACCGTCCCAGTGCATCCCAAACAGCTTCAGTAGGTCCAGAGTGGTGAGACAACAGCTCTCCCTGCTCAGGGTGTATGATCAAGGCAGGCTGTAGGATCAGCTGTTGGCTCAACACCCTGGGCACCACATAATTTTGTACTTTTTAAAGTAGCAAAATCTACTGAGAAGGAAGCGATAAACACATTTCACGTAAAACCCTGCACAGGCAGGGTTTCTAAGCATGAAAATACAAACCAAAACACAAACCAAGGTCCCTTAGGTACTAAGTTCACTCAAAGACGTAAATCTCCAGTTTTTGCTGGACCGATCAAGCCAATAGATCTATCTTTGGTAGAAAATCAGAAGTTTCCAGGCCTGGAGACCTACTGCCTCGCTGGGGCAGGGAAGAGCTACATTACTTGCTAGAATAAATGGTTAGAAGCTGCACTGCTGCGGCGTGCCCAGCAGGTGGTAATATTTGTTAAAGGTTTAGCCAACACAGTCCCTGAACAACAGCAATTTGCACCTGAGTGTAACCAAACTTTTTCACTATTTGAGAAGAACATTATTGACAAAATAAAACCAACAGTATTGGGAAAGACTTGTGTCCACTTGGTCAGATTTCTGCTCTCCTTTCAGGATAATCTGTCTCTGCACAGAATAGCAAGCACTGCATCCTGAAGTATAACTCATTTTTGTCTTGTTCGTAAGTGCTGAAGTCCATGAAAGATTAAAAAAATTTCTTTGGAATAAACTAGGATTTCTGCAAATGGTTTTGCATCTGTCCCTAGCCTTCCCCATTTGTACCCCACAAGTGGTACAAATTCACAGCTTCTTTTTCTGGCCTCCACTTGACTTCAGATTTTGGTTATTTGTGTTAGTGTTCATTCAAATTATTTATTACCTGATAACGGAAGCATTTGAGAGCTGGTGAAAAACAATTGCTGAAATAAGCTTCTCCGAAGAACTGCTGTATTACACAGCAAGCAAAGCCTGTGTGAATACACATGAGGATGTGTCCTTCTGATCCCTAAGCTCTAGTCAGGGCAAGCACATTGCGCACGTGGTTGTATAGCACAGCTCAGCGCAGTAGCAGCACCATCCTGGTTGATCAAGCTTTGCTCTGGCACAAGTCACCATCAGAAATACCAAGCAACTGGAAACCGGCCCAAACACGAGTGCTTACCTTCTCTCAGATGGCATACAGAGTCCTCCACTTGGTGAGGATCCCCCACAGGTGAAGATCATTTGCTGACCAGGATAGGTCCTCCCTGAAATTTTTAAAGAAGTGGAGGTTACATACCTTTCTCCTCAGAAAAGCATTAACATGTTGGATAGAATAACTCAAGGACCTGGTTATGGTCCAGTGAGAAAGGCCAACAGGCAAGTCTTCAAGAAACCCTAGACTGGCCATGCTTGGCACACTCAGTGTTGATATTAGTTTTTAACTCTTTCACTTGTGTTAACAATAATTGGAGGTTTTTATGATTTTAAGAACTTCATTAATGGCAGCCAAAATGGATTCTTTGGACGTTTTCTGCCTCCCTTATAGAAATCTAGTATCCTTGAAAAAAAAATCCAAGAGAAGACTACTGCTAGGATGCATTTCTATTTTTTCAGACTTTCTTATATTTGTCTATGTCAGTAAATGGAGAGTACAAGTACAAGCACATAGAAGGCATCACCTCAAATGTTTTGCTCCGTTTCTCACAAGTTTTAGGTTCCTTTACTCTCTTTCTTGGAGGGCATGAAAATAACCCAGCATTTTAAATTTTGACCAAGACCATCTAGTGATTAACAACTGTGAGATCAGGTTTCAAGACTAGGGAGGAACATTACTATAACGTGTCCTAACCTACTCTAATCCCCTGCATAATATAAGCAAAAAAGTTTCTACGCTTAACTTGCCTCAAACTCTAACTGGTTACTGTTAGCCAACCAGAGAGGTCCACAAGGGTACTCTACTGGCCCATACATGCAGATCCCACAATTATCATGAACAGCCTGGTTTACTAGTGACTATTTCCTCCCTGCCACCCCCCTGGCCCCCACCCCCTCCCCAGTATCTTTTCAGCATAGAGGTGAAAAAATACTTTTTTTGTTGAGAAGTAACTTAATCATTTTCCTTTATAATACCAGGAGAAAAGATAAGATGTCCTAATTATTGTCTATAAAATATGGCAGATTGCTTTGTCTGAGAGATTCTGTTGTGCTTCAACCCAAAGCACAACTCCTCCACTGAAAGCCAAACCTGATAAAGAAGACTCTTGCTCCAAACTCTACAACCAGAAACAAGTTCTCCAGTGAAAGACAGAAGAGACCACCTCTTTGAACCTCAGCATCCTAAATGACCTCCAGGAGTTAAACAGAAAAAACAGCCACTAACCATCCTTACATAGCATCAATCTTCCCCCAGGTGTTTTGTTTAGGACCCACCCACCTCTGTCTTGTGATCCTTGTATGTAAGATCCAGCTGGCTTCCCTCTCCAATCAGCTACATTTCTCTACCTTGGGCTTTTTCCCCTTGTTGTACCTATGCTACACGTCTTCTTCCCTTCACCATGTTTTCATGGCATCTCTCTGATAGCACTGCAGATGTTGGACAACTGTCTTAGGAACAAAATTACATTGTAAGCCCCCTCCTACTAAAGTTCTGTGGATAAACACAACTTTCCTGCGTGTATGCAACTCCTAAGTTATGTGACTTGTGTGGCAGGCATTGGGTGGTCTCAATCTCTCTGCATTATCTCTGCACATGTCCTGCCTGTCCTTACAAACACATCTGCAGGAGGAACCTGCTGTGCAGCTGGAGGGATGCACCTGCCTCCATTCAGTGTTTGCAGCCTTTTCTCCTCCAGAGGACCAGGATACTTATGTTTTTCTTTTCCTCCCTGAAACAGGAGTAATTTTTCTTATTATGAGCTGGGAAACAAAGCCTGAAAGCAGTATCCCACTCAAAAAAGGAGAGCATTAACACCAGAGACAAGGAAATTGTTCAAAACAGCTTTGTCCCATAGAAGTAGCTCTACCTTGAATACACTACTTAAATATCCATCAAGTCAGAAGGACATGACAAGCATAACCAGGTACCCATGACTTATGGGGCTAGGGAAGCCCTGAGATAGACAGCTTTGAGTGTAGGTTGGTCAAAGGTCTCTGCGAGGACAGTCTGCTTGGACATTGGTATTCCTGTTCTTTCTCTAACTTGAGTTCACTAGCTGGAAGGAGTGCAAGAGAGATGGACTGAGATCCCTCTCACATTGAAAATTTGCCTTTCAAACATGTCTGAAAGCTCATCTTGGACTCTTTGGACCTCTCATCTCCCAGAGAAACTATGATATAGGCAGATGGGTTTAGGTAGGCAGGGACAAATCTGGGGCTCCCCAAACAAGGGGATTATGACTCTTCAGAAAGAAGCCTTGGGCCTGAGGAATCAGGAATCCTAGCTTTCCATAGGTTATCCGGCAGGAGAGGAAGCCTCACTCAAGGATTAATATCTTCCAACAAACAGATGTGGCACAGTAACCTTTGGAAAAGGCCCAGCAATCCTGTCTGCTAGTGAGGGAGGGGGTAAAATCCTGCTTACAACAAGATGTTCATCTTTTGCAGAGGAAGGTGATGATAGCTAGGATGAGGGAAGGGGAAAAAAATTCAGGGCAGCACCCTGTGTGGGAAAAGATTGCTCCCCTGCCTGCCCCAGCTAGCTTGCACTTGGAGCCAGCCAAACGGGTCACTGGCTTCAGCCAGCCCGCAGTGTGGCAAGGGCTCACACCCCATGCACAAGTGTCTCTCACCAATTTCCATCTATTTATATTCTCTGCTGGCTCTAGAGATGAAATGCAGCTCTTCCCTGGGAGGGGTGGGCAGAGGGTGCAGAAAGAAGTGAGGAAAGAAATGGCTGCATCTACCTGCTACTACTGCCTCTGGGCCAGGGCTGAGCATCTGCAAGAGCCATGTGGGTGTGATGCTGCTGCAGCTCCTTGGTTCAATGTAGCTACCTCTACAGAGCAAGTATCTCCCCTGCTTTGAATGGTTTCTTTGTCCCCAGTGTTAATGCCCCCCTCTTCATTTACGTTCAGGTTTTCTTGCCCATCCCATCTCATTTCAGGGAAGAAAAGAGAAACGTAATGGAGGTAGATACTAATGAACCAATGTGTCATTGCTGCTTATTGAGTTTTACCCATTTGGCAATAAATCCACGTTGTGCCTGTTCCTTTAATTAGTTGTCTCTCAGTTAGGAAAATCAGGGCTGTGAAGTGCTGATATGGTGCTAAATAATTACCTGGGAATAAGCGCTTGGGGCTGGACCAGGAACTTTCTCATTGCTATTAGCAGACCCCTGCAAGGCATGGGGAAGAAGCAGAGCTGGGTGGAAGCCACTGCAGTGGGAGGCCATGCTGAGGGATATGGGGTGAACCTGCCACTAGCATGCGGCCTTCTGGCGGTAATGCCTGTGGGGAGTGGGGAAACTGAGGCAAGAAGGGACAAATTTGGCCCACAGAACATGAGGGATGTACAAGAGTAAGTGAATGACTCTTAGCTTGCTTTGTTTCCCTTTTCTCCTGGGCCACAAAGAGAAGGGAGACCTTGCCCAAACACGACCCAGCACTGATATGAGACCCCAATCACATCTGTTTTCTGTACCTATACACATGCAAAGAGCAAACAATACATCTTCCTTCAATTTAAGGAGGGAGGAGAAGAAAAGCTACACCATGCACATTTATTTCTGAGGGAGATGCCAGGCAGCATGACTGTCTTATTTTTTTGCAATGAACATATAACACCAGATGACATTTGCTTTTCAGCTAGGTGGGTGGCTTTTACATTTATGTGCACAATTCACAGCAAAGGCTCTGGCCATACACACAGGGAGACACTGAACTTGAGGTAAAACCTTGGAGAAAAGTGCACGGCAGCAGGGGCAGCCCAGTAAATAGACCCTTCACTGAGAGGTGTGAGAAGGGAGCAGGCTGTGTAGCTAAAGGTTAGGTGTTTCATCATGTCAGAAAACAGCCCATAATGAAGCCGGGAGTAAATCTGTTGCTGCTGGGTGGGCTTAATGGCTCCTTACAAATGAATCACATATCCACAGCTTTTTGGAAACTGGAACAACTTGAGCTGCTGTGGATTAGCCCATTCGTGTACCGATGGCCTCAGCCTTATGCAAAACACCTAGTTTTATTTCCGGAGCAATTACAGGACACTAATGTGAAACGCTTCTCAGGAGAGAGCCAGCCCAGTTTCTCAGCCCCCAAAGCTCAGAGCAATTTAACCGAGCACAGGAGATTTAAAATGCGTACCTGTCCCAGACCTTTCCATCCTGGGACATTAACCTGTCTCAGCATCAACTGATAACTCCTATTTTGCACCTTCAGAGGACTCGTCCTCCTAGCACTTTTCAGCCAGACACAAAGGATTCCCTCTAGATGTGAGCAGCGAGAAGGAAAACACCGTCCCCCACGCTGAGATACGCATGAATAGCACCTGTGGGGCAGGTGACAAGTCCTGTGAGGTGCTGGGTGCAGCCCAGCTCCATGGTTTGGATTTCCCTGGTTTCTCTGGAAGGGAGCTGAGATGTGCAGGCAGGGAGGGAGGTGTTTCCAGAGGTTCCCTATTGCTGGCTGCTGAAGGGCCCAAACATGGGACATGCTATGGAGCTCACCAACCTCACAGCCAGGTGCAGCCAGGCTGTACATGCTGGAGCCAGCATGCCTGCAAAGATGCCATGGAACACATCTGTTCCACGGTAATGACACAGAGAAACTGGCTCTGAGCTGTGACTTCCAGACAGTGCTGTCCCATCAGATGTCATGACACGTCCAGTCTCAGGCTAATTGAATCATGAGATCAGACGCTCAGCTCTCCTGCAGATACACCTCCATCATCCTACTGGACCTATCTGCTACTGCGTTATCTCGTCATGGGGTTTATTTCTGGGTGTGACTGATTGTCCCTTTAGTTTATTACTACTTAGAAATTTGTTCTTACATGTTTGTACACTGGAAATAAATGCTTTTAATTGAAGCTTCCTAATCTTCTACGCTAACGCTGTTGACACACAGCTTCTTCATTGGTGTGTGCCAGACAATGAGTTGACATGTTTTATAACAGGCAATGAAAGACTGCACAAGGAAGCCCCCAGCCAGGAGAGGAGGTAACCTACTCAGCCTGAAAAACCACCCTGTTCCCTATTTTGATTATGCATTCAATGCATGCATTTTTTTCAAACCCATGCAGCAAGATCCAGCAGTGGGCTGATAATCAGAACTAAGTCCTACTTCTTAAAATAAGTAGAGGGAGACACCATCTCCCCTTTGCATCAAACACCTTGGCTCATCTTGGCTTTCTGGTTTCATTGTTCTCCAGGATTCAAGCTAAGAAGGAATTTCACAGCATCCAGAATAAAGCTTAAATTTAAAAGCCACAAGAGCTGGCAAGTTAACCCCAGCAGAGCCTGAGGATGTGTACTCAGCCTGTGTAAATGTTAATTCCATTATTTCACTGATACCCGTGGGCTGGTCACTCCTTACAGCTCATTTATGATTTCACACGGGATGATGCCCTCAATTAATACTGCAGTTTCTTTGCAGGAGGTGGAAGATGATTCCCGGCACTTCCTACTACACATAGTAGTCTATAGCAGATGAATCACAATGAATAGACAAAAGGGTCATCAGAGGCCATCTTAGAGCCTAATCTGTGTGTATGCACACATTCCAGATAATACTGCAGTCAGGAATCAACTGAACTCCACCAACAGAGTGTTTCTGCCCAAAGCCCACCTGCCTAAAACAGTGGGAAGTGCCAAGGCATTTCTGTGGTCATCCACTTTCAAAGGTGGATAAGCCAAGAGGCTGTCAAGTTACAAAGCAATTGCCCTTGCTGATCAGCCAGCCTCTGCATACTGTCTCATCTTCTTTAGTGAGAATAAAGTTCATCCTGACCCTGCTTTGCAGCTGTGCTGACTCAGGGGTCCAGTAGCATTCACACACATACTGAAACATCTACATGTTTATTGTGGCCATCAGGCTCTTGGAGCTATGCATTCGTATCATGAATTTGACTAATTTCATACCTTTTGGGGCCTGGTGGCTTTTACCAACCAGACACATCAAATGGGGTGTCAAGAAGAACAGTAAGATGCAAATGTCACAATTTCCCCAGTCCAATATGGGCTTCTCAGCCACACAGCTGAGTTCCTTCTGGCATGATTCACCAATCGATTGGTTTGGTGTCTCACAGTGTCCTAGTCCCAGGTCTGGCAGCTAGAATTCACTGGCTTTTCACTCTGCTGCTTCACCAGCAAAGCATTTGTGACCCCTCTGTCTTTACATCTCATGTTTTTCAACTACATCAATATGTCCCATGCCTAAAAAACATTGGGAAATGTATTTGTGCACTTTGCAGAAACAGCTGGGTTTGTTTATACAGCTGAGTCTATGTGTGAAGATGAGGAATTGAATTATTCACCGCATGTCTCAGACCTTGATGACTAAATTGGGATTTGCTTCTTTATCTTCCAGGGAGGAGGGGGAGTGAAGGCTGAGGAGGGAATAGTCTAACAGAAAGAGGCCACACTGTGTCCCTCTGCTCCACTGCTGGGAGCATTTGTGGATGCTATAATTAACCACCTATAGCAAGCAGAAGCCGGGCACTACCACGGGAATTACAACCTCACAAACTCTGTTATTAAATAGTCATGCATGATGCTACCTGACTTACATCTCTCAGGGTTTGTTTACCTTTTTTAACAAAAAGACACAAAAACTTCCAGGCAATTTCCACAAGATTTTAACATGTGTGTTAGACATCAGCCTGGAGCCTCTGGATTATAAAAAATAAAAAAAAACCAAACAACAAAACCACTTTTATGTTATTGGCAAGATATTCTGAAGGGAAAGGCCTGGTTACGCATGGGCTGTGTGATGTGCTATGGTGGTCTGTGCTCCCTACAATGACCTTGGGGTCCAGACATTTTTATGAAACTCATCTGGCAGAAAGGAAAAGATTAGGGGCCTTTAAAAAATTGATTTCTGTAGGATATCTGAAGCTGAATATGCTAAGACCGAAGTGTCTACGTCATCCTAATGCCCTCTGGATGCTTTTGCATCTTAAACAGATGACTCTTTGAAGAGGTCTCACTTGGGACAGTTAAACTAGGTACACTCAGTTTCCCACTCCTACTTTATTTCACCCTCCTATTCAGAGTAAAATGGAAAGGCTGCTAGTAATGTGAGAAGAAAGGAGAAAACTCTGACACCATGTAGGTACTTGCTCACTGTACAAAAAGCCTGAGAAGATTTTGTACTATTTCTGTAAGCTTACTGTGCACCCTTCAGTTTCTGCATCTTTTTATAAGCAGTTGATCAATGGAGAATGGTTTAAAATCTTTTCTTTAGCAGGAAAGCAAAGAGCCTAGAGATATGTGCACTTAATTGTCTAACATAGAGACATAGCAGTCCTTCAGGATTTGAATGAGGCAATTACTTGAGAGAACTTTAAAAAAGTCCAAGAAAATAGGAAGTCTCAGCTGCTATATATTAATTTGCAATATCCCCCCCCGCCCCACGCCCCCCTTTCCCCTGGAGTGGGATTCAAAGAAACTGTGGGGAAAAAAAAAAGAAGAGATCAGGAAAGTAAGAGAGAAGCTGAGAAACACTTCAGGAGACTCAGAAGGCACTGGGGCAGTTGGTGCCATGGCTGAGGGCTGACAGATGAAGGTTTCACAGAGGCCATCCTTTTCCCAGAGCTTCGCTTCTACCACCAGACAACTAGCCACCATAGCATCCCTTAGAAAAGCTGAGGTGCCTCTCCATGATCCATGCCAGGGGCTGGGCTGTCCTCAGTGCCTGTCCTCCAACAGTAGAAGTGTGCAGGTCCCTGAGAGCCCAAGAACGGCCCTGCAGCACCATCCTTATCCAAAGGCTACACCAGAGGCTTCTTTCAAAGGCTGTCTGAGGGGACCATGGAAAACTTCCTTTTGGTCAGAACATCCTGATACACACCGCATGTATAAAAATACACAGCCCCCAGCATCGGAATCAGAGAAACAACATAAATAAAGGTTGTTAAGAAAGGAGGAGAGAGGAGAGAAATCAAAACCCGAGTTATTCACATTTTCCTAGCTGAAGTGCGATAGTCAGGAAAGAATTTGTTTTCTTGCAGCATTACCAGAGTAAAAAGTTTCACAAGTCCTCACTACACTGGTGCTTATTCTGGAGTGATGGATTGAGGCAAATGGGAAAACAGATACATTAACGAAGCCTATTTGATTCTGGGTTGCTTCCAGCAAGTCCCTGCAGCGTACTACAAGAACATCATTACAAAATTTTACTCCTTCACTTCTACAAGATTAAAGATATTCCCTCCTTGCTCTGGCCCAAGCACTAATAATTCCCACCCAAACTCATTTTATTTATTGATAAAATAAATAAAGCTGTCTACTTTGTGTTTTCTTCTCCATATAGTGAGCATAAACCAGCCTGGATGTTCAAAGCTGTAAATGCAGTAAACCTTACAGGTCTACCTTCATTAACATAGACAGTTTCTCTGTCTGCCCAGGTTGCTTGGAGTGTGTAATTTTGCATTTCAATATCTCTCGAAAGTTTAATGAGTGTGAGGAAAAGACATCCTCTGCCTTTTTTGCTAGGACTTAAATCCCAGTAATCTCTATTTAAAGTTTACACAAGGGCAGGTGAGTAGTGCAGCTGGTCTCCTGAGGAACATCAGTGCTTCCTGTGTCAGCACTTGTCCTGTAACACTGCTAGGATCCTCAGGGTCATTTTATACCCCATGCTCAATTCATGCAGAAGGTTGGGAGAAGCAGAAGTTAACTAGACCTTTCCTCTCACTTTTCCCCTTCCTAACTCTCATTTGATTCTCTAGTCCATTTGAGAAGTTACATCCATGAAGCAGGTCACCATCTGCTGGGAAACAGTTCAGTAATTGCCTCCTGAGACAGACACATATAACACTTTGTGGGTCCCATCCATCTCACAACATCCTGGCAGGACAGGAGAGAGAGAGCTTTATGAGCCTCAAGTCCCAAATCAACAGTGCAGTCAGTCAGCAACTCTGATTTCTCTGGCTTTTTTACTCTTTCACCAGACCCTCCCAGTTTCACAGTCTGCAAGGTGACCTGGAGATTCCCTCAGGGAAGAAGACAAGACCTTGTATTCCCCTTTTTTCTCTTCTCTATGTGAGTTTACAGCTGTTTTGGTGCTCCTTGTGTCACACTAACACAAACACTGCTGAAAACAAGTCGTCACAAAGTGAAGTTCAAAAGATAAATAGAGATGAGCTGTAAGGAGATGCCTGGGAAGATTTCATTAATAGATCTGCCCAGCTGAGGGGAGTTCTATGGCATCACTGGCACTGGTCCCTGCTGAGCTCTCTGCCAAAGACAGTTCCCCTTCAGATCCCACAGCAGCACCCAGTGCGCACTTCAGTTTGGGATGTACTGACTTATCCCAGAGGTCATATAAAGGATTTCCAAAGTATTCACCACGCAAGCACAATCCAGACTGCACAACTAAACTCCATATTTCCTATAAAAAACTTTTTCTTTTCCTCCATATACAGCTGCTAAGCCCTGCTGCAAGATGTGGTATAAGTTGTTTGCTAAATTGCACTTTTTTCCTCGAGGAAGAGGAGCTAAAAGCATTTTCGTGTAAAAGGCATCAATTAGCAAATTGTCCAATCACTGTTCAAAGAGCTCAGAGTTTACAACAAGGACATTTCTAAGGAAGACATTTCTTAAAATACTAGGGGTACATTACTGAGGGAGAGCCTTCCGAAGCAGCTACCATTCACTTACAATCCCCAAATCACGCTCCAGTTCCCCAATGTGTGCAATACCTGCCCTCTTACAATACACACTTTCAGTTATCCTACAATTGCCTTATGAGCAGTCTTGAACAATGAGGCATGTTTCTATGATTCATTCTTTTGTGCTGCTCATCGACTTTCTCCCTCGTGCATCCATCAGTGGTTACATCACTCTCCTTTCCTCAGGCAGTGCATACCTCCCAGGCTAATGCTTTTAAATATAAAGCACATCTTGAGTTAAACATTAGCTACCCACTAACTGGGCTTGCTTTCTAACTGAATAATCAGCTTTAAAGGAGGAGGTTTTCCACAGCTCAGGTGAGAAAGCTGCAAAGTAACTGCTTAGCAATTCTCTTGAAAGAAAGCATTCAGTGTTGGAAACCAAATTCTATTTTATCTATTTAGACTTGTCACTAGTAATTACTTGAAAGCTCTATCAGCTTCTGGCTTTAATGATGTAGTAACTGCCACAAGCCCTTTGTAATAGGAGAGAAGATCATAAGAAAACCAAAAAGTTATTTTAAAGTAGGTGCAGATTTCCATAAAACCAATGCAGAACTGAATTCCGAAAAAGATCTTCATGTGCTCCTTGACAAACTCCTGAGATGACTCTTGAAATAGTCTCCCATTCATGCCAGGCTGAGATGGCTTGAGTACCAGAGCTGGGAGGGAACACCTTGGTCCCTTGGATGATGAGTCCAAAGCATACGGGACATGACTTCAGAGCCTTGCTGAAGCTGCATTGGTCCCCCTGAACATCTGAAGTATCAGAAAAAAAAAAAAAAGTTTATCTAATGGAACCTGTTTCTTCCTTCCTATGTCACATGGTTGTGACACCCATGTGTGAGGGGTGAAAGCTGTCAGACTTGGAGAATGGAACTTCATTTCCACATGAGGTATGTGGACCTGCAAAGAGAGCTTGTTTTCTGTGCCTAACTCCTGGAGGAAGACCAGCTGATGGCAAGGTGGTCATCACACACTTGCAGACTCTTTGAAGTTCTGGCAACAAATACCAATGCTTGGGATTACTGCACCAAGCTTTTTCCTGAGCCTGACTGGGACCATGATCCACCAGGAACTTCCTGATGAAGTCCACCATGACACTTTGTTAGACAAGTGGGGAACAACAATGATCATGCCTTTATAAGGTAGGTGGCTTTGGTCACACCGTATGCTGGTAGTTTGACATGAAGCAGGACCTGCGCAGAGCTTCTGTTCAAAACCCATTTCTGTGGGCATGATAAAAGCAGTCACTAGATTAAGCAGGGACATAAGCAAAAAAAAAGGAAATACAGAGAGAGATGAAAAAACAAGACTGAAAAAAGCAATTCTTCCCCATGTTTTGCATTTTTGTCCCCTCTGTCTCAAGGCCTTTGCCAAGAGCAGAACAGAGAGTTCAGATTTGTTGGTTTTCTATCTTGGTTTCAGCTGTTCTCTCTCTCAAGACTGATCTCAGCACTTAAAAAGAGAAAAGCACGTACCTCTGAGGTCCTGCGAGGTGGAGCACAATGAGCAAACATTCCCTCACTCCTTCCCCATCATGCGTGTGCCTCTCTACAAGAAGGCAAGTCTGGCACCTGCAGCTGTTCTTGTACCATCAACCTCCAAAGCAAGGGAGGAGAGAAAAGCAGAGTGCTGAGGGGGAAAAAAAATGCTACTTTTCTCCTTGCTACGCCTTAACAGGGTCACAACTGTTGAGGACTTCCTAGGAGAATGGCCACAACTTTTACCAGTACCAATAGGAAAATGCTGCTGTTCCCTTTCACATCATAGCTAATCAACATGAAAATTATCCAGTTGAGGCATTAAAACATATTCTGTAAAAGCCAGGCTGAAAAAATACACAGGTCAGACATAGAGGAACATGCGGGCACTGTCAGTGATGGCTACATCCCTATATTTCTGAAAATCTGCCCAAGACTCACTCAAGTCAAGAGGAATGCTGAAGTGGCAGCCACATGCTGAGATCAGAGTGGCTTCCCTGTAACAACCAGCACAGAACTTGGGGAAAATCCTTTAAGATAATTATATAGCCAGAATGAGGAAGAAGCCTTTTGCTCTATAATGCTGTGAATAATTCACCAGGTATTAGCTACATTTGAGATGCTACGCTGTTCTTCCAGTCTCCTCTTACAAAGCGCTTTGGAGGCAAAAAGGCGAGGAGGGAGAGCAGCACGCAGTGAGTTCTGGGGATTTTGTGCTTTCCCAAGCAGACTGATTTTCCAAGGGGCTGCACAGCTTGCTGTTCCACATCCCCACGGGTCAAACTCTCCTCAAGGTGGATGGTGACACATGTCACAGGAGCCTCCTGCAATCAATTAGGAGTGAAAAGGTCTCATGAGCTTTTTTTACAGTTCATCAATTCAGTGAGCACAGTTTGTGCCTGGCTACCTTCCCTCACCTAAACCAAGGCTGCTTGAATGGGCCAAAGCTGGAGGTTATGTAAAAGCTATTAAAAATTTTTGTAATGTGAAGGGCACAGTGGGATTTTTTTATTGTTATTATTTTTTAAAAGTGGCAGTCACTTTGCCTTCTTTCACAGCAAACCAAATGTTAGAAACTCCTGCACAGATGGTAATTTTTGATGCATTTTTCTGTCCTAGAAATGGGATTTGTCCATCAAAATCTCATCTGCTCTCCCTGTTTCTGCGATTTTAATTTCTGTTCCCTGCAGTTTCCTTCCAATGCAGGCATTCTGGTGCCCTTTTAAGACATTATTTTCTTACATGTCCCTCTCTTCAAGAGAAAAAGATGGCATTGTACCGCCCACTTCCACTTTCCTGGCTAACCTGGTCGTAGATGATCCTGAGAAATAAAATACTGGCAATTCTGGGTTTTACCAGAGCTGTGATCCCGCAGCAGAGGAGATTGCGCTAATGTCCCCACTGCTCCAAGGCCATGAGAGCTGTGAGCAGCAGCTGTTATGGGTGGAGCTGATCAGACCTCTGTCTGTTGTCACCACCTCCCGTTTGTCATGCTCCAGGACATCCAGACCTTGGGAAGAAGGAACCCTACTTCCTGAACCTGTGTATCTTTATGCTGCTTGTCCCCTTATGTTGCGGGTCCTTGCCTGTTCTCTTCATCTTCAGACACACTTGTAACAGGAAGTCACAAGTGCTGTGTATTTACAGCTAATATTTTCTTTTTGCAGCAAACCTGTCTTCTGACTATGCAAGATGAGGGTAAGTTGCCCTTTAGCCATGACTGCAGTGTTGCTCCTGTCCTTCCAACTACAGCCAGGGCTCTACAAAGTCTCCTTGCATACTGGGGGCTGCATTGAAGTCTTAGATACTAATTTTGCACATTTTATCCATCCACACATGCCACTGGGGACCCAAAGAGGCTTTTTTGAGGTGGGTATGTCCATCAGGACATTCTCCTCCACAGGTGTTGGCTACGGATGGCAGGGAGCAGGATCCATCAGTGGAGTTCTCTCTTTTTGGTATAAGTAAGGCCACACAAACCACTGAAGTTTTTGTGGGTGTCAGGTCTTATCTCACAAACTAAGGCAAGTCTAGCACATCTCTGTTTTCTATCACAGTAAGTGATGAAACAGGGAGTGTCCTGTTATGGTCTGCATTAGGTGGCTGAGGCTTCAGTCCATGGGAAGAATGGTCAGCCAGATCTGGAAAAACATATCAAGCAAGGCCTGAGAAAAACTCCTATATATGTTAGGAATTGCTGTCTGAAGAACAACATGGATACTGCACACTAACCTAAATACTGATCATGAAATAGGTCAATTTGCCTGTTGGGTTTTGTTTAAATTAGGCTTTAACGTATTTTCCACCTGAAGTGACTAAGCAGGTGCTCATCTCCTTGTCTGATGCCTTTTTAAGCAGGTTGTTGAAATGATGGAAGCCAGGCAACAAAAGTGAAGGAAGGACTTCAGAGTTTTTGCACATCTGTGCCCAAGCAGTCTTTCTGCAGCTTGGCATCAGGTGCCTTCACTGGAGCAGTTTAATGCCACAACATGCTCCCAGTAAGTGAGAAGCTATGGTGTCCTTTTGACAGCAAACCCCATTTATTACTTGTGCTTGGACATATGACCTCTCTTTTTCAGCTGTGGGTGTGAGAAGCTATTTAAATGAAGTATTAAAAGAGAAGGGAAGAAAAACAGCATGGAAAAGCCTGCAGCATGCCTATGGAGGCAGCAGAGCATTGAGATAAATTTATGTGATGGTTTTCTGCAGCAGGAGAGAGACAGCACCTGAAATTTATGTGATCATTAAACTTTCATGTGCAGTGGCCCCGTGAATCTAGAGAGGTGACACAAAGTCATCAACCCCAGAAGCATCGCCCTTGTTTATCAAACTCACAGCCTTTTCCCCAAAAGAGGCTAATGGGACAGGGCAAAGAAGTTCACAGTTGAGGACTCTGGCATTGATTTTTGTATGAAGTCTATGGCAATTGCAGGCAATAATTTCATTGTTCACCAACTGTTACGCTTTATAAAAAATGAAAATAAAACTGATCAGGTATGAAGGTGTTATTCAACCACTTTCAGAGCTCTCTGCACCTTCTAATACAAATCCACCAATTCCTAAGCACAGGTAGATGTGGTACAGCACCAGCTGCTCCAAGAGCTGAGATGGGACAAGATGGGGACCCCCATCACACTTACAGAGATTCAGCTTGCAAGACAAACTACAGTCAAAACCAGATTGACTAGGGAAATCTCTAACCTTATCAAAGTACCTTTGACAGTAAGAGCTCTTTCTTCTTTCAAATGTTTTATTCAAATGACCTGCCACTTTTGTTTTATTTTACCCTAGACACATTAGAAATTAAAGTGTTCAGGGACAGAAGCCAGTTTTAGCAAGTTCGTGAAACCAGGGCATAGCTTTTTCTGGAATGGAGATGGGCAGAGACACACAATATACTTTGGCTCCTTTTGGGTGTCCCCGGTGAGTCTTTGGAAGTGAGGAGCCAAAAGCAGCAATCCACTCCAGATCCTCAAAATAATTTTCACCACCATCTGTACTATGGTGTCAACCAGGACAAAATGAGAGGAAGCTGGTAGAAGGGAACAGCTGGGTAGACAAAGTCTGGGAAAAAATCTGCAGATTTCTGTAGAGGCTCTAGAGAGGGTTGGTGAGCAATCACACAGATTCCACAGGACAGATAGCTGCCAGGGAAGGAGCCTGAGAAGGTAGAGCTGAAAAGCTCTGATCTACATCTAAGATGCCATCTGTATTGTTCTAACAAGTATGAAATATGCAATTCTGAGATCAGGCTTGACAAGGCTCTGTTGAGGTGATTCATTTGTCAAGATCAGCTGGTGTGTGTGTGGATATTACAAAACACATTTGTTAGCAGCCCAGGAGAAAAAAAACTTCCCATGATTGTATCCAATTTTAACAACTGTGTCCACAGCATCTAAAGTTACATCAATAGAGTATATCTTTAGGAATTAACTCCAGGTGGTTGCTGGGAAAAGCCTAGGTTATAATTTAGGCATCTGCATTTCTGCCTAGTTTTGTTTTATACAAATTTGCCTTGTCTGATGGTGTGAAGGCAAAAAGTACAATTTCTAGGCTTACCACTTCATGTCCATATCTACAGTGGAGCCCCAGGTTCAGCTATCCCCAAGTGTTGCCATTGAGTTTTGTCCCTGTGGACCCTGTGGGTGCTTTGAGTTTTGGTTTGTGCAAGCCAAATGCAGCGATAATAAGAATGAGAAGGCAGGAGATGCAGTGTGCAACCTGACCATTCCCTATCAAAAGAAGGTACTAGGAACAAACATTCTCTCTGACAAAAGCTGAGGAAAGAGCATCTCACAGTCAAGCTGCTTCTCTGTCTTGGTATTCAAAGGTGAGGAACAGGATGGTGGCAGTGAATGAAGAGACACAGGTCAAATCAGTTGCATGGGCACACATTAGAGGTCTGGTTGCGATCAGGATTTTAAACTAGGAGGTCCTCAAACAGTGCCAGGAAAAATTTCAACACTATGCATTTGCAGTTTAACATCTTGGCTATAGCTTGTTAACTTGCCATATAACTCCTGATGATCCGTTCATTATATTAGCTTAATTGCTGTAAGCCTAGTGTGTCTGAATCAATCAAAGTTAAAACAATAGAATTAGGTTTTTACATAATCACTTTTGACTAGAAAGTAAGATGTGCAGAATAAGGTTCCACATGATGTTCTCGGGTATCTTTGCAAAGGAATGATAATTAATTCTGCACTACTTCTTCCGAAGGGATAGAAGAAGATGGGAAAAGATAATGGTCGGTGACAGTTGCATAATCCCTGCCCATTTGGTTTGCTGCAGTACACTGATAAAGAATGATCTGAAGGATAAAGCTACTTTAAGCCCCAGCCCAAGAAAAGCTGTGTTAACATGCATCCAGACAAAATACACATCTCCATTTTCTGGGCAGGAGTTGGGAAATTTTTATCCTGATGCACAACAACAACTCATATCCATTTACAATGGTTCTGTGAAGCTGAGTGCCAGCAAGCAGATCGCCTTGGAAAGCATGTTCAAGTGCAGAGTGAAGACCATTTGCCACGCACAGCAGAGCAGAGCCAAATAATCAGCTCACCATATCCAAACCCAGGTTTTCAATTCAGGCTAGCCACCATAACCAGTTACATTTACTCCCAGTTCTAGTAACGGGTTAAACAAAACTAAAGGTCCTGAGGAGGGACAGTTTTTTCTTTTCCTCACTCACCCTCCCTCTCCCTGTGAACTTTTCCCTGTAACCCACAGAGGTGGGTCATCACCACTGAGGTGAAAATACCTCCACTGAGGTGAAAATTGCTCGGAGAATATCTTCTTTGTACTTACAGGCATATGCCATGTTCCTCCTCTCCCTCCTTCTGAGAAGTGGAAGAATATATTTATAAGGAACTAGTGACATACAGGGAAGAGCATGTCACATATTAAGTGCATGTGAAGTTTCAGTAGAAAATCAAGATGATTCCTGAACTTTTGGGGTTTCTTAGCCAAATAAGGTACACTTTTATTCAGGAGAAATGATAGTCTGACAAAACATTTGATCAGTAAAGTTATGGCCCTGAGCTTTTCTATTCCAGGAGTGGCTGGATGCCAGATGCCAGGGAAGGTTAAGGTGATACTTCTAATCAAAATAAGGAAAAACTTGTATTTTCAAATTTACTCCTGTCAGAAAGCAGTGTTTTTAACTGTTTTGTTTGACCATAGGTTTTAGATACCTATACAAAACAAACTAGATGATGGTTTTAAGCCTTGAAAAAAGCTGAGGCTGGATGAAAGTCCCAGAGTGAGCTGTCTCCTGCTTTATCCAAGTTATTTCACTCCTTTCCACTCACACTGCCATCCTTCTGTTCTTATCACGCAGTATTGTACCAACATAGCAAGGGACTGCGTTAGCCGCACAATGAGCAAACTAGGATGAATGCACACATTACTCACCAAAATGCCTGCTGTTAATACTAATGCAACCCAATTATATTCTTAGATAGCTGGTTCATGAATCATGCAGAAATGGATCATTTCAAAATATAGGGAAAAATCTTGTGAATCTACATTGTGTAATATTGCAGTACTCACATATCTATTATTAATTATAATTCATCCTTACTGCAGAACCTGGACAATGAAATGCCTGTATTTTATCTTGTAGAAGGTTTCTCCACTTCAAAATCATTTTAAATAGCAAAATGAAACTATTTAATTTTTTAAAATGACTGAATTGGGGGTGTGCTGCCACTATTATGAGCATCACTGAAGGCTCTTGATGGAAATTACTACCATTCTCTGACAGAAACATGTTCAAAATAAAAATTACTGTGATCTAGCAGGACTTCAGAAAATAGTTTCCTTGGAGCTAATGCCTTTAGTGACTGAGTGAGGCAACCTAACTAGCAAACTTTGATCTGAAAGCCATCCCAAAGTTTTGCCTTACTCTAGCAGAAGAATAAATACAGCGATCCAGTGAGGGACCTTGCTGTGGTCAGGAGCAGTGCATGTAGAAGGTCAGGTAAATGTAGCATTAACGCTGCCCTATCTACACATCACAAAACCTCACCCAGTGCACTGATAGCAAACACCAGCACATCTTCAAGGACTTCACTAAAGGACTTTGTTATCTCAACCTCCATTTAAAGAACAGGGCACATGAGGCACTGCAAGCAGAAAGGATATGCTTAAACTTAGTTAGGTGGTACCAAGAAGAAAGGAAATTGCTCCACATCTCTCCCATGCTGTCTTACAATATCTATATATTTCTTACAATGTTGAGCATGTGCTGATGCCCCAGAGAGGATCAGGATGCTGAGAACCTCACATTAGATCAGATCCAAGCTGTTTCCCTCCTCTGGGGGAGTGCAACATTTGCAGAGGTACCATTTTGTGTCCTTATGCCAGGGCTTACACATCTTCAGGTGTGGCACTGTGAAGGAGTTCACTCTGCCTTCCTATGTGAGCAACATGCCCTGTGCTGGGCACTCGTGCTGAAAGCTGGTGTCTCCAGGTACCACAGCAATGCAATTCACAGCACAGCAGGTGAAACAAAGAGGAAGTCTTGCAATAGGAAAGGTGCTGCCCGTTACTTTGCCAGAAGAAGCTATTTTTCTTCAACCCAGTAAAGCTGACTAAGTTTTGGGAAGAAGGGCTTGCCACATCATTGCACATACTCTTACGGTATGTAGTAACGTTTGTCGATTTACAATGTCACGATTAAGAGAAGAGCAGACACAGACCTCCCTAAATGCAAATTTGTTAATGTGGTATGTTCCCCTTGTACAGTTACTTCCTACTGTAAGGTGAGACCTGACCTGGAGTACTGTGTCCGAGCTCTAGAGCCACCAGTACAAGAGGGACATAGACCTGTTGGAGCAGGTCCAGAGGAGAGCCACAAAGAGCATCAGAGGGCTGAAACACTTCTCCTACAAGGACAGGCTGAGAGAGTTGGAGTTGTTCAGCCTGGAGAAGGCTCCAGGGAGACCCCATTTCAGCTTTCTGGTATCTGAAGGGGGCCTACAAGAAAGCAGGGAGGGACTTTTTAGGAGGACATGTAGTGATAGGACGAGGTAATGGCTTTAAATTGGAAGAGTGTAGAAGATTAGAAGTTAGGAAGAAGTTTTTTACTCTGAGGGTGGTGAGTCACGGGAACAGGTTCCCCAGGGAGGCTGTGGATTTCGCAACACTGAATGTGTTCAAGACCTGGTCTAGTGGGAGGTGTCTCTGCCCATGTCAGGGGGGTTGGAACTAGATGATCTTTGAGGTCCGTTCCAACCCACATCAATCTATGATTCTATTAATTTATTCATGTGCCTCAGCCCACATATACTTGGTAGATTTTGCTGTTCCGACACAAAACCAAAATACATACTCTGCCACCATAGCAACATTAGAGAGAGTAGTAAACAAGAACTTGGTACAAGTACAGGAAATGCTCTGAAGAAAAACCTACATCATTTTGGATTTCAATATTGGTACAGCCAGTTTATACTATTAAAATAGTAGTAAAAGACAGAGTATTTTTCAACCTAATCAATTACATCATCAATATCTGACACCACCGAAGTGCAGGTAGAGCTCTGGTTATCTCTGTGTAGTTTTCTTCCATTGTTTTCACTATATACTACTATCAATTTAATAATTGGAATAACAGCCACACCAGAGTAAACATCATTTCTGACTAAGGACTCCTGTTACTGGCTCCATATGGCAAGCACATGAAGAAAAGAAATAGTGGGGGGACTATGCCTGTGTAAAAGGAGCCATACTCCTGGTGTTTTTTTCTCTCCTTTCCCCTTCCCCAAATTCCTAATGGAGTTCATCTTTTTCTGGAGCTTCCCAGGAACATGGGAACCACAAACATGGAAATGCATCTTTTCCTTCAGTGGGTGGAAAGAGAACTACAGTGTCTCTGGGAGGAGTAACTGCACCAGGGAATTCAATGGTAAACCCCAAGTCTCTCTTGTCAGCTTTGAGGTACTGTAAAACATATAGCTCTGTGCCTGCAGAATCACAAGGACTGAAAGAGACTGGATTGAAGTGACTCTCAAACACATAGCTGAGAGTCAGGAGAAAGGAATGGTATGCAAGCCCCTAGCATGGCCTGGATCTGGCTTGGGTTGTAGCACTAGAAATTTGTTCCTCTAACCTCTTAAAACAGAAGAACAGCCTTTCAAGTCATGAGGTGCCACAAACAGCTTCAAGACATCAGTAAGCTAAGAAACAGCCTCAATAATCTGGCCAATTTTACTACCAGATTCAAGGGGAGCAAAATTGATCTCTCAAGTTGGCAACCTATTCAGAAAGTCTTAGTTTGCTCTGTCCTTTGACGTTTTTTCAGCTTTGGAACATAAAACATTACCAGTGATTAATGTGGAGCTGGCATGGGCCAAGGCATCTTGTTATAGTTCAATACATTGCTATTATGATACGTTCCAGGGACAAGTGGATTGAAGACAGCTGGCTTTGCAAATTTACACCAGAACTTGTCTCAGTACTATGAGGAAAATAAGATATTCATAAAAATATTCTAGAATCCCCAAATCTATATGAATGTGTGCCAAAAACTCATACAAAACAAAATCATTATTCAATAGCCATTACTCTTCTATTTATAAAGTTTTTGTCACTCACTGGCAAACAGAGGTAATAACATTTGACTTGGAAGACAAATCACAAACCATGGAAAGTGGAAAGTGAATTGCAAGTCATCAGCTTGAGCATGTTGCAAGCTGAGAAGTGTTGCTCCAAACTATTCTGAGAATCCTTATGAATAACAAATACATTTGAAGAAACCCAGATCATTTCACACACAGCTCAAGCAGAGAAAAACAGACTACATTTATGAGCATCACTCACAGTGAACAAATTAATCAGCTCTGCAATACGCTGCAACTACGACTACAGAAAGTATCTAGCATCAAGCATGAGCAAAATTGCAAATGGCATTCCTCAGCAAGAAACTGCAACTCCTTTAATGCAGTTTCAGGCTCGTTTGCTTTCCCTAGGATGAAGTGGTGGAGATTAATTGTCCCAGCTTGTCCGTATGAACATATAATACCTCTGGTATTGGATAGGTTCTAGATAGCGTGTACTTCACATTCCCATTTGAACAAATGGCCAACAGTTGAGAATGTTGGTAGGACATGACACAAAGGGCAGGCTACTCTCAGAGATGAAAATGGTATTCAGACAAACATTATTTACAGCAGTGACTTTGGGGTTTCCATATCTCTTTTGGGTTATTCTTGACACAAGCGCACTGACTCAGAGAAGTGAAGAGCCTTGAGCTGGAATAGATACCGGATATTTGGCTTGAGGCTTGGCAATCTTGTCATGACCTTGGAAACGAGAGCCAAGTAAAAAGAGATTAAATGCATGAACTGGGTGATGGAAGTAGCAGCCCAATCAGAGCTCTGTAAACTTCCCTCATAGCCCCAGGAGGAACACCATGAAAAGTCTGTTCAAGTCAAAACCTCAGAGTATTATTTGTGGAGAGGAAATACATCAAACTAATTAAGAATGAAGTGTATAAGAGTCATTACAGAATAATACCATCAAAAACAGGGGTCCTGCCTTACAGATTCTGCAACTTGGAGGTTATTTTTGCTCCTGTCCCTTGTTGTCTTCATATTCATGATCTCTCAGACCTCCTCACACAATATAGAATCATAGAATTGTTCTGGTTGGAAAAGATCTTCAAGATCATCAAGTCTAACTGCTAACTCAGCCCTGCCAGATCACCAATAAACCATGTCCCTAAGTGCCACATCTACGTATCTTTTAAATATCTCCAGGGATGGTGACTCCACCACTTCCCTGGGCAGCCTGTTCCAGAACTTTACAACCCTTTCAGTGAAGAAATTTTTTCTAATATCCAACCGAAACCTCCCCTGGTGCATCTTGAGGCCGTTTCCTCTTGTCCTATTGCTTATTACTTGGGAGAACAGAACAACTTCCCCATCGCTACAACCTCCTTTCAGGTAGTTGTAGAGGGTGATAAGGTCTCCCCTGAGCATCCTTTTCTCCAGGCTAAACAACCCCAGTTCCTTCAGCCACCCCTCATAAGACTTGTTCCCTAGACCCTTCACCAGCTTCATTGCCCTTCTTTAGACATGGACCAACACCTCAATGTCCTTCCTCTAGTGAGGGGCCCAAAACTGAACACAGTACTTGAGGTGTGGCCTCACCAGTGCCAAGTACAGGGGGATGATCGTTTCTCTAGTCCTGCTCGCCTCACTGTTTCTGATACAAGCCAGGATGCTGTTGATCTTCTTGGCCACCTGGGCACACTGCTGGCTCATATTCAGCCAGCTGGTGACCAGAACACTCAGGTCCTTTTCTGCCCAGCAGCTTTCTAGCCACTCTTTCCCAGGCCTGTAGCACTGCATGGGGTTGTTGTGAACCAGCTGCAAGACCCAGCACTTGGCCTTGTTGAACCTCATACCATTGGCCTCAGCCCATCGATCCGGCCTGTCCAGAACCAGCTGTAGAGCCACCCTACTTTCAAGCAGATCAACACACCCACTTAACTTGGTGTCATCTGCAAACTTACTGAGGATGCCCTCAATTCCCTCATCCGGATCATTGATAAAAATATTAAAGATAACTGTCCCCAATACTAAGCCCTGGTGAACACCACTTGTGACTGGCCACCAACTGGATTTAACTCCATTCACCACTTCTCTCCAGGCCCAGCCATCCAGCCAATTTTTTATCCAGTGAAGCATACACCCATCCAAGCCACGAGAAGCCAGTATCTCCAGCGAACGCTGTGAGAAAGTGTCAAAAGCTTTACTGAAGTCCAAGTAGACAATATCCACAGCCTTTCCCTCATCCATTAAGTGGGTCACCTTGTCATAGGAGGAGAAGAGCTCGAACAAGCAGGACCTGACTCTCATAAACACATGCTGACTGGTCCTGATTGCCTGGTTGTCCTGTATGTGCTGTGTGATGGCACTCTGGATGATCTGCTCCATAACCTTCCCTGGCACTGAGGTTAGACTGACAGACCTGTAGTTCCCTGGCTTCTCCTTCCAGCCCTTCTTGTAGATGGGTGTCACATTTGCCAATCTCCAGTCAGCCTGAACCTCCCCAGTTAGCCAGGACTGCTGATAAATGACAGAAAGTGACTTGGCAAGCATTTCTGCCAGGTCCTTCACTACCCTTGGGTGAATCCCATCTGGCCCCATAGACTTGTATGTGTCTAAGTGGTATAGTAGGTCACTGACCATTTCCTCTTGGATTATGGGGGCTTCATTCAGCTCCTTATCCCTGTCATCCAGCTCGGGGGGTTGCGTACCCAGAGAACAACTAGTCCTATTATTAAAGACTGAGGCAAAAAAGGCATTAAGTACCTCAGCCTTTTCCTCAGTCTTAGTGACGATGCTTTTCCCTACTTCCTATGGAGGATGGAGATTCTCCTTGGTCCTCCTTTTGCTGTTAATGTATTTATAGAAACACTTTTCATTGTCTTTTATGACAGTAGCCAGATTAAGTTCTAGCTGGGTTTTGGCCTTTCTAATTTTCTCTCTGCATAGCCTCACAGAATCTTTGTAGTCTTCCCAAGTTGCCATCTTCCCGACCTGGACCTTCCTGCCCACAATTTCTGCAAAATCTTTGGTTTTTTCTCACCGCTTTCTTCTTCTATCTAGATGATAACCTTTTCTTGCTTTATTTGTGTGACCAGTGTCTACTCAGGCTCCCCTTAGTGCTCCTATCTTTTCTGCAACATGATCACCTGGAAGCTCTACAGAATGCCCAGCACTGCTCCATCCTGTCCCACTGCCCCTGTTCCTCATCACAATCTGCTCTCGCTCCTCTGCAAAGTGATGACTCTGCTCATGCTCCTCTGTCCCATCTGCTCCTTTCCCTTGATCACACCCCTAATCCTTGTGCCTTGTTTAAAGGAAACTGATATATCCCTAGATGGATATAAACACACATATCATACACACTTTTCCTTTCAATGTCCTCAGCCACCACTTTTGGAAGAGTTGTCCTGGTAGCATGCTTCTGAAGGGACCATAGGGCCATGCCCCAAGACCCCTTAGGGTACTTCTAAGGGGCAGACACAGGAATTCAAATGCCGTGAGGAAAAAATGTCAAAACCTTCAATGTCTTCCTTCAGACAATGCAAATTATGGCACACAACCCAAAGAAGCCACAGTCAAGGTTAGCCTTATTAAGGTCATCTGGCTAGTTGAGTAGATGAAGCTGAAGTTTTGGGTTGTTTTGTTTTAAATTGCATCACACAAAAGTCATCCACCAATACCCACAAAAAGATACACAGTCAAATAATCCCAGGAAATAGAAAAAGAGACAGATGGAGAATTTGCCTGGCTAATTTTTCTCCCCTGTGGCTACTGTGCTGTTTCTGCTAGAAAGGATGTGGAAGGAGGCAAAGTGAACAAAGACTTTGTGGGATGCATAGATAACTGTAATATTTCTTTAAGTCCATATGAAAAACATCAGTGAAAAGGAAAAAAGGATTAAGGATTAGTAATAGCCAGAAAAGTGACTTCATAACTAACAGCAAAGTGGAATTTCTTTTTTTATACTGGTAAAGCTCCTTGTTCAGTTTTGCAAACAAGAAACACTTTATGTCCTTAATTTAATATCTTTGAAGGGACCTAATCTCTACGCTTGAAGTAGAGTTCATGAGAAAGCATTTTACCAAAAAGAAAGGGGTTCAGTGTTTGCCTCAATGAAGACCAACAAGATTCTTTATATTTGCCTAGTGCCTGCCTGTGAGTGAGCATAGGGGCTGCTCTGTCTTGCTTTGCAGAGCTGGGAAGGAGCTGCAGAGGTGGTGATCACATTAGGATGCACAGGGCACAACTTGCATCAAATGACCTCTGAGCCATAGCGTTACCTACCAGTGGTACCTGGTGGTGGGCAGGAGGCTCCATCAGCACCTCTGGACCAGAGCAACAGTAATGCAATACTAGCAGCCATATCCAGCGTTCCACATAGCCACGGACAAACCTATTTTCCACCTCATCCTCTGAGCCAGGCGGCAGAGGCTAGAGGTTATGGCCAGGCAGGTGGTGCAGATGGGAGATGGGCTGGGGGAGCAGACAGGCTGTGTGGGGCCTGAGCAGTGCCCAGAGCAGTCACCAAGCACAGATGGTGTGTGCCTGGCTGCCTGGTGGGTGCAGCATGCCCTGCTTTCCTCAGAGTGATGTTCAGCAGGAGTACATGGCAGCTGCTCGCTCGTCTTCCCCAGGGACATTTCAATCAGTCCTTTCCCCCTGCAACCCCTCCTCAGGCAAGACTGCTGCTTATTGTCACCTCCAGTGATTTCCAAGGGGTTGTTCTGCCATTCAAATAATTCAATGTCTTTTCCCTGGTTCCCTCAGCCAAGGCTGTGGGTTCCCCAGTGCTGCTTTGTTCCCTTTGGGCAGCTTCAGTGATCTGACACGAGTCAGACCCAGGGCTGTGAGCAGAGGGTGCCAGTGATGTGCTGCAGCCATCAGCAAGACATCATATACTCACAACAGCATGCAGGTTTGGGTCTTCGTTTCTGGCTTGCTTTTGGTGGCTTGCTCCATCACTCGTTCCTCACACACCCGTAATGGGAAAGGCTAGCCATAAAATCCTGCATGTATTTTTCTTAGCATCTCTGGCTGCTTAGTCAAATGTCAAAAATATAAATACTTCAGAGAACTAGTTTCCTTTTATGTACAAAAAGTGAAAGGCAGGGAAAGAGAATTCTGTCTATGTTTTTTCTTTGCTTTTGTTCACAAAGGGAAGGAATTAGGCAGTTAAAATAATAATAAAATTGGTAACATTAGTTTTTAATGTTGTTTACAGTATTTTTAAGGCTTCTATTCTCCCGCCTCTCTTTCTTTCTCTCACTGAATAGAAGGGAAATTGCCTAATTTAATTTGGTTGCTTGGTTGGCCGTATTAGTGCATCTCATTTGGAAGAGCATTCCTGAGAAGAATGGCACGTTTTTAATGCCCACTTTATGTCAGTCTTTGTACTTCTGCTTAGCATTGATTAGTGAAGTCACTCTGAAGATCTGATTTACAAGCTATTCTCCTGATCTCCAGAAGAATGTTAGCTATTTCTCAGCTGGAGAATTACTGTGCCTGTAGCTTGACCTCCAGATGTAAACATCTGCTCCTTTCACCCCTTCTAAGGGTAAAATTGGAATGTTTTCTTGTATGCCCATTTTCGTCCTCCAGCTGCATCTGTCCCAAAAAGCTAGATATGCTGGTCTCTGAAATATTAAGTAATCCCGTTATATATTATTTGAATCTGTATTAGAGTAAAAACTGCATACAGATGTGTTTTGGCTTCTGCAGGTGCAATAGCAATTGGAGGACCAGCGAGTGATGCCAGTGGCCATTCCCACGTTCACAGCAATTGTCTTTAGAAAAGCAGCAAGAAAACTGACTTTGCAGAGATAAGATCTGCGATGGCAAGGAGGCACTACAGTTAAACAGAGCACCAGGAAAACAAATTTTTTTAATTTAAATTATCTCCATCCAGAAGCCTAATTGTCATGGAACAGTGCCTGGGGATGATTTCTCTTAGACGGACTATTAGAGGGACAAGGTTTTGTCTTGGCAAGACTGAGAAGGTCAAACAATGGGTCACATAACAGTGCATGTGGCTACTGGCACAGTTGAAAATTTTCCCGATTTCATCCTATAGCAAAGGGCTAGCACATACAGGCACTTGGACCCTGTTATTGTTCCCCAAAGGTACTCTGTGGAGATACGGTGACCTAAAGAGTATATACAGGCAACCAGAACAGACTTGACTATTTTCAGCAAAGCGTATATTCTTCATAGAGCTATCCCCTTTCACACATTTCATCTTTCAGCAATTACGATACTTCCCAGCTGCAGCTGTTTCTCACCAACCTTAATGTGCTTTCTCAAAGAATGAGACACTTTTTGAAAGCCTACCAAACCACGTTGTTGGAAAGCCTTGTCTGACAGCTCTTGCAGAAGAGTTTCACAGGAAACAAATAAAATGGGCAGCACATTAATTATCTTTCTTCAAATTATTTTAAACCCATTTCCTCCCACCATTAGCTGAGTTCTCATGCTGATATGGGCACTGTCAGTCACATGCTGACATTGTTACATATGGCAAAGCCAGTGGAGAGAAGTCACTGAAAACACAACCCTCCCCATCACTGACCTGACTTACCCTGGGGACAAATTCAGCCCTGACATACATGGGCGTTCCTTCCGTTACAGCTGTTTAGCAGAGACAAACACAGAAGTTAAAGGACAAGGGCTCCAGAGCTACCTTTCATCCTTCTGTAATCTGTTTTTCCTGCTGCATTTGTTGTATTAGCCTGCGAGGCTCATTCGTGCTAATTTGCCACTCACACCCGTTTTGTTACAAACATGTACCCAATGTGCAATTTACTCCCCCAGTTATAATCACAGCTGGAATTATCACAGAGCCTTCCTTGGTGTTTCTTCACTGTTTTTGCAAGCTCCTGCTGGGTTAAGTTTGGCATATTCATGGGAAGATTCTTCCAATGAGACAGAAGACCACCACCATGCTACGCTGGAGGCACTGCATCACTCTGAACAGCCCCAACATCTGCTAATTCCCAAGATATGCTCATTGGGAAAAAAGGTTCCACTTGGCTTGAGAAAGTATATGAACAGTAAGAACAACACAGAAAAAAAGCACCAATATCTCCAACGCTCTATTCTAGCACTTAGCAGGAAAACACCCTTGGAAATAAAAAGATTGCTCAGTCTTTAAGACAATAAGTGATACTCCCTAAACACATCCAAGTAGCTCTGGAGTGTCATTTTACCAAACATACAAAAAAGTATCAAGGCATCTATTTCCTTACTAAAATCTGCGACAGGTAACCCAAGTGGCAGGAGCCTACAACCCTAGCAGGGCTGGACAGAAAACTATGAAACTCTTAAATCAGATAGGATATTGGCAGAGCCACATAGATTCCCCCAGAGAGGGAAAATTATCCAAAATGGGAAATAAATGGGAAATTTATATACCAATTCCTCCCATTTCAAGTTATCACAAATGTGGGGCAAGACATCACTTACTATTTGAAGAAATGTTTTGCACACTGCAGGACTGATGGAAGGTAACTGATGCAAGATAACCCAAGCCCCAAAAGACAGCAGCAGGACAGCCAAGGGTCTTTAATACGTTTGAATAACAACCCACACTATACTCCCACCACTAGATGGGGACAAATTGGCAAATCCTGTGGCAATCTGGTATGGCTTTCAGGTGTGGCCTGGCCAAAATTAAGCCAGCAGGCAGATTTGTATGTTGGTTGTCTGTGACTGAGACTTGCTGTTTATTCTGTTTCTTATAAAGATGCCTTGCAGGTTATCAATACATACAATCTTTTCACAGTGTCAGGTTTCTGTATCTGCTGCAAAACAAGCCAGAAGACTCGGTCTGTGCTCAGGTCAGGTCAGGTCAGGTCAAACTCATTTCTCTCACTTCAGCTTTCATAAATTTCAGTTCGAATTCTCAAGACTGATCTGCACAGGAACTGGTACAAATTCCTCATAGTTTTCCTGGGCAGACCTATTGCAGCATGGATGAACTTTGCACAGAATTATTTTTTTCATCCCTTTTGCACCTCTCCATTTCTCTGAGTGGCTGCCCTATGATCTCTTCCTCTAAGCCGCCTGAGGCTGGGCCAGGCAGGGCCAGGCAGTGATGGGGATGCTCAGGTGCTGTGCTGGGGGTATTGAGACATTGTCATGGCAGATGCAGGCAGGATCCACCTGCACATAACACAGCAAATCTGGCCTGTCTGTAAACCTCTATCTACTCTTTTATGAGAAAAAACCAACATGGTACGTCCAGTCCAGGGCCATGGCACTGAGGTAGAGACAGGAGCCATCTAAGAAGATGAAGTCATAAGAAAAAAACCTATGTTTTGTCCCAAAATGAGACCTCCTATGAAAATTTTCAAACAGGAATATTCTCCCTAACCTTCCCTACTGCTCTTGAAGCTTTCCATAGGGAATGCTTCATTTTTCCACTCCAGCCACAGCTGCACCATCTCAACATGATGGTGCCCTCCCTTTGGCTTCTATAGCTCATAATTTCCCCGCCATGGGCACTGGCAGCTCTGCGGTGAGTGGTGTGAGACTGATCTCCCCACTGAGATTAGACGTGCATGCTATACCAACTCTGTGTTATCTGTACCTCCACCGCCGGTGCTGCCAGACAGGATAAGGATCCACCACAGGGCGGATGTAATCGGCAGAGCGAGGAGAAGTGGGGCATCTCAGAGGGAAGGAAGAGGTGAGATGCCCTCCAGCAGGAGCTGTACACCTTGCCTCCAGATTATTTTATTTTATAGGCCTTGGTTTGCTGCTATGCAATTTCACTGCCTGGGGTTGCAGGGGGCATGAAAACTTCTCCCTTTACCAGTTATGTTGAAGTAGGAATTGTCTGCAAGCACAGCTATCCAGTGTGTGGTATGTGATGAGCCAGTCATCTGATCCTAACTCCTAATAAAAAGGATCCTGGAAAATTGCCATATTCCTGCAATTTATTTTAAGTCAATCTAATATAAGTGGTGTTCAAAAAACCTGCTTGAAAACTGAGCTTCAAAGGTAAGTTATCCAATAGTAGGAGATGCTAGAATTAAATAACCTGTTTGAACTTATTTTGTTCCTTTCTGCACATTCATTATTACACAACTTTTAATTACATCCTATATTTTGCAAAGAGCTCCTATCTCTCACTGAACATGATGGATGGAACAAGAGTGACACAGAGTTAAAAAGCAGATTCCTGGCAGAGGAGATTTTATCCCTAACTGCTGAAGTCTGACAGACTGTAAGCAAATGAATGTAGAGTTTCCCACTGCAAATTATCTTGTAAAAGTTAAGAAGTTTATAAACTAAGTTAACAAAGTCCTAACAATAACAGTGCAGTGACTCCTATGGGAAAACCAATTTGATTTAAATACTCTTCACTCCCCTTTAAAAATTCTGTTTACATGATAAAGATATCATAAACACGTAAGAAATGAGAAAAACAAGGCTTCTGGGGAGGAGAGATAGGGAAGAGGGGTGGGAAGGACTAGAGATGCTTTCGAATTAATGGGAAACAAACAAAACCTTTAGGAAGCCAGCCAGTGGGATTGTCAGATAATGCTTCCTATGTATTCCTATGTATTTATGAGATTCCTATGTATTTAAGAGATACAAACTCTGAAACGGGAAATCTGCTTTAAATTTTGAAAAAGGTCTATTTGCTTGCAAATCTCTCATCAGCTGCAGAAAAGATATCAGAAAAGGATAGCACTGAAAGTCAATTTGCTCGCAAATCCTACTGATAAAGATGACACTGGTATACAGTTGAAGAAATAACCTGCACATCGTCTTCTCATTTTGTCATTTGGAGCTCATGAAATTTTTCTGAAGCATATCAGCAAGTGAGTTTTAAGGGGTAAAAAAAAGCTGGACTATGTTTATTTGAGTAAAGTTTAGATAGCAAGTTGACTATACTTTGGCAAACTCGCAGTTCTGTGGGAGCAAAAATAAACTGTTTAGTTTGACTTGCAAAGAAAGAATGACAGATAATAAACTCAAACTGCAGGAAACAAGAGAATTCACTGTGGTTGCTGCTTTTGAAACAGTAAGCTTTGGCGTAAGTTAGCTTATGTTCAAAACTCAACAACAACCAGAAAGGTAATATTCATAATAGATAAGTGATTTTTTCCCAAACTTCTTTTTTTTTTTTTTTCTACTTTTCTGTCTGTATTTATTAATAAAAGCTCACAGAAGCAGAAAAGTATTATATTTGCTTTGCAGATCATATGCCAAGTACGCAACTGTGTGTAAGAAGTGTCTCTTCTCTATATGCAAATGAGTTATTTTTTATAGAACGCAAAGGATACAAATGCAAATTATGCAGAAGTATTTTCATCAAACGCATTTTAAAAAAAAGGCTTCCAACAGCAAAATGAACTGCTGTTGTAAATGTAGCTTCACGTTCCCCTTTTCCTTCCATCAGACCAAATTCTGTCTTTCCTCTGACCACAGTCCACAAGGGCTCCCCACCCCAAAGCCCAGCAGCAGCTCTCTGCTTTCTTACACGCCTCCCTGTCTGCCAGGAGATGTGGAGGGACACCAGCACCCACATCTCCCAGTCCCCATCTCCAGCCCTTGCATTTATACTGGTTGCTGCCAGGGCATGAGCAGGGACCTCGCTGGCAAGCAGCCTGCTGCTGCACAGCACCCACATCTGGTCCCTTTGCACACACCCATCTCGTGTAGGTTTTCCTGCAACCCTCCTGGCACAGGAACTTTGCACGGGGACCATGCTTTCACCATGGGGTGATGGTTCATGGATGCAGTGTGCACGTGGTCTGGTATAAGGAAATAACGTGGTGTCTGAAAGAAAGGCTTTACCAGGGTGAGCAGTGGAAAAAATGGTCTGTATCTGTATATGCAACAAGGGAGCTGAGACTTTAGCATACTCTCCCAACTGACCCTATCAGCTGAACAGAGCTAAGAAACGATGCAGGCAGAGCACAGTAGCATAAAGCTGAGTAGGTGAAAGAGGAAAATCCCTCAAATCAGGATGGATCCCAAGAAATGTAAACCATAGGCGGCAACTGGAGCATATGCAGCCTGTATTGCTGTGCAAAAGCCACCCCATACCTTGTCTCTCTCAAAAGACCCCTCAGCAGTTTCCATTCACTGTAGTTATTCTTTTTACCTGGCAAGTCTTCAGCAGGCAGGCTGTGGGTTTTAAGGTGAAAGATGAGGAGCTTCCCCATGATCAGGCTGGGATCACATAGCTGCCTGTGGTCCTCAGGGACCATATGCTGTCAGAGCATTTCTAACCCTGTTCGGTCGCTTCCTTGCTGATCTGAGTCCTGGGGTTCTTTCTAGTGAACCAGGAGCATGAGAGATGAACCCTCCTGAGCATTCTTTGCTAGCTCCAAAACACCTTCCCCACTCGGTTAAAGACCTCAATTCTTACTATAAAACCAGGAGATGTTATGCTTTGGCTTGTAAACCACCAAGACAGTTCTTACTTTTGGTGTCAGTGTGCCCACAAGTCAGAGCTGGCTGCAGTGGCCATGGGCATTTCACACAAGGAGCAACCCCTCAGAGTGACACTGCTGAATTGGGTCACAGCCCACCTTGAAGATCTTTTGCCGCACCTTCATCTTCCCATAAGCTTTCCCCAATCAAGGAGTCCTGCTCACAGTTGAAAGCCCTCATGCCATTGACTGAAAAAGAAAGAAATTAAATCTAAATCAACCCATTCTTCCTTCCTGCCACAAAAGAAAACCCACTAATCCTAGCAGATCTTTGACCAAGGCAAAAAAAGAAGCAATGGCACAAACTCCATAAAACCCCTAAGGGAGATTCCTATTGCCTTTATGTAAGAAGCAGGCAGATACTCAAGCGAATGGTGCCCAGTAAAAGGCTAAAGTCAAGAAGCAGGGCCATCAATTTCTGGCTTTGATGGGGTTGCATGTGAGGCCAGCACAGACCCTGCTTCCCAAGTGGCTTGTTGCATCTCTGAGTGTATGTGTATGCCCCTATGATTGAGTTAGATTGCCTGAAATGTTGGGTCTGCCTGGACAAAGCCAAGCTTTTTCCTCCCAGCAGCCTCCAGGAGATGGGCAGCACTGACAACACTAGCTCCCAAGAACATTTGTTTCCATGCTGCTAAACCAGCAAGGAATCTCACAACAAACATAAGCTATGGGGACGGACATTTAGACTGATAGTGCTTTGTTAAGCCATTCCCACTGGTTGTAAAACCACTCTGGGATGAGCTTTAGAACTCATGGCTCAGTATGAGAAAGTGTGAAGAATTACTGCAGAATGAAAGCCCAGGAAGGGAAAGGCTGATTCATTCTTTCTGTGTGAAATCACACACTCTAATTGTGTGATTTAAAAGCATTCTAATTTTCAACAGCTATTACGCCAATGTGACTTGAAGAGACAGTTGACTATTTATATGTCTCTGCTTTCCAACAGGAGAAGAGTAAGGGTGCTACTGGTGATAAATACAGCATCTTAACTTATTTTGCTGAATTTAACATCAGTAAAAACTTTACATTTTTTCAAGAGCTGGATAGGCTGGTAAACTCCAGAACAATTTCATCTTTCTCAGTGGCAGTCTCACTCAGGTATGTGGGAGGGATAGCATTGTTTTCACTGACTGCACACCATTTCTTCCATTATCTTTTTCTCAAAGTAAAATAGGCTGCGCCAAATTCACAGAACTTCACGTACATAGCTAGTAAAGAAATATCTTCTCTATTCTGATAGTCAGCTCAGGGGATAGCAGGTCAAATAGCTTTGCATCCTGAAGAAGTGGAATCTACTTGAAGAAGGGAACAGATTTGTGGCTTAGGCCCTGGGTTAAGATGCAAGAAAACTGAATTTAATTCCTGGCCATAGGCATTGCCTGCGCCTTGCAGGAATTCCTTTACTCTTGGTGTGCTCCAGGTTTTTATGTGTAGGAAGCTGCCCTGACCCCTCCAAGTCACAGGGGTCCTGCAAAGATAAATTCATTAAGTTTGAGTGCCTGAGAAAAAGAGAGGCATGAATAACTTCTGCTGCTTCCACTTGTTTTTCTGCTTCCTGTGTTAGACCCAAATGGACTGAGCGTTATTCGTATTAGGAGGTAGGTAGGTGGTAAATTGAAGACGTGTATGTTTTCACCCCAGAAGCACACATCAGAAATTATTTAAGCAGCAAGATCCTAAGTTAGCTGCAAAGTCAGTCAAATGAAGAATTTTTCATGAAAATGTCTCCAAAGGTTAGGGTCTTTGCCTCCAGGGGTGTATATCTGGCAGGTGTCACACTTAATCTATTTTGTCAAACACACAGCCTTAATCAGGGGGTGTTATATGAGGGCTAAGCACAACCAGATCACAAAGGAACTTACTGTCTCCAGAACACTAACGAAAGATTAGCTCTTCAGTTTAGCCTTTGAATTTTGAGGAATCTCTTGTTTTGTTTTTAGGTTAAACTAAAAGCAAAATAAGTAGTTAAGTATGCAGATGAGGCATTGTCATGAGAAAATAATAATTTGTTTCACTGCAATAAGAAATCTCATCTACATAAAATGAGAAATAATTAAATTGGAGCTGAACTGTGTGTTCTATCAGCTTAATTGAATCTGAGCTACGTGTCTATGGTTGTTTTATCAGGGCTGGTTCCTGGAAAGCATTTGTTATTAGTCATTTTTGTAGCAAAAAGATGAATCAACACTTCTTAACTGAGAGAGATAAGTCCTGGAATAAACTCCTGCTGAGCATCACAGATCAATACAGGCAATAGTGTTGTGCCTGTAGAGCTGTGGAGAGCTTAGTCAACAGGGAATTTAAAATATTGGTGAAGAAAGCCTTCTGCGTATACTTGATGCCAAAGACAACTGCTACAGCTATCCACTCTGACCCTTTTAATAACTCAGGCTATATAATTTCACCACATAACTGTCTTACTTCCCAACTACTTCCTTACTACATGAATAGACAACATTAAGACCCCTAAGATGCACATGTCTTTCAGGATTGGAGTTTCCTCATCAAGGGGGGCCATTCAGCTGATTTCTCTTCAGAAAATGTTCTAGAGCTGCCTGGTGTTAAAGATTGCATTTCTTTTGTTGTTTGCTTTTAATTTCAATATTCACTCATTGGATGGCTTCCTTTTTTTCCTGTTAAATTATAGAAGCCCTCAAAAACTAGAGGTGTTTTCTGAAAACCAAAGACCATCAACAACTGGCCTTTCACCCGTCTCTTAGAGAAGTCTGGTTGATTGAAAACCCTGCTTCCCCACTGTAAAGCACATCCCCTAGAGTTTTACACTATTTTACAGGTCTTTCTGAAATCCCTCCAATTAAGTGCAGACACCTTGATTACACAGCATTTCCAACTGTGACTGGATCTCACCTCTTTGTACACCTATGTCTCTTTCAAATTGCCTGAGCTTTAAGTGAAGGTTTTCAATATGTCTACCTACAAGGTAACAAGGTTTCTGGTCCTCCCCAGCTGCTTGTGAAAAGAGCTTTTCCATTTCTTGATCTGAGGAGCTCTTCTCAATATCCCCAATCCCAACCACCTTCACCTGGAATATCACCTTTTCCTTGTCTGCATTTCACAATGAGAATTCTTTCACATGTCATCAACAAATCCTGATTAAATATACTCAGACTATGAGTTGGGTATGACCTAGCCTTACCAACAACATCTGATGTGCATCCATCACCTGGATCACATGGCACTGTTTTAAAGCTATGATGAGACTGTAAGTTTGGGACTCACCAGATTTATTGTCTTAGCAGTTATCACAGAAGTTTTATCCTAAAAAGGATTAAATCAGTGATCTCATACTGTATTGCAACAAGCCTTGCCAGCTGCAAACACATTGCTCCAACATTGTGCTGTGTTCCTTCCAATGCATCTTTGGAAGTATATGCAGACCTCTGCTTCAGGTGTGGTCTCCTCTTCTGGCAGGCCAAGGCAAGAGCTAAGACAGGAAGAGCAGAAAGAGCAACCTGCACTACTCAACATGTGTTTGCCTAAGGAATCAGGGGAATCACAGATTTACAGTTTGTACAAAAGAAAGATCCTGCACTACCAGCTTCTTGGCACAGCTCAAACGTGTTTGGGACTCAGACAAAGGGATGGGAAAAATGGTGGTGTGCTATCACCAGCATACAATAAATGCTTTAGAC